>JAHHZJ010003009.1:0-144947 GCA_021437245.1 Aegilops speltoides | reverse complement strand
GATGTCGAGGATTCGATCAAACCTCGATACAATTCCCTTTGTCAATCGGTACGCATTTGCCGAGACTCGATCGTCGGTATCCCAATACCTTGTTCAGCCTCGTTCTCGCAAGTCACTTTACTGCATCTGTGTAATGCATGATCCCATGGCCAACACCTTGGTCACCTTGAGCTCATTATGATGATGCATTACCGAGTGGGCCCAGAGATATCTCCGCCATACGGAGTGACAAATCCCAGCCTCGATCCGTGTCAACCCAATGAGATACTTTCGGAGATACCGTAATGCACCTTTATAGTCACCCAGCTTACGCCAGACGCTTTGATACACCCAAGGCACTCCTACGGTAACCGGAGTTACACGATCTCATGGTCGAAGGAAGAGATACTTGACATTGGCAAAGCTTCTAGCAAACGAACTATACGATCTTTTATGCTATGCTTAGGATTGTCTTGTCCATCACATCATTCTCCTAATGATGTGATCCCGCTATCAACGACATCCAATGTCCATAGTCGCAACCATGACTATCTATTGATCACAACGGCTAGTCAACTAGAGGCTCACTAGGGACTCATTGGGTCTAAGTGTTCACACGTGTATTACGATTTCCGGATAATACAGTTATAGCATGAACAAAAGACAATTATCATGAACATTGAAATATAATAATACTTTTATTATTGCCTCTAGGGCATATTTCCAACAGTCTCCCACTTGCACTAGAGTCACCAATCTAGTTACATTGTGATGAATCGAACACCCATAGAGTTCTGGTGTTGATCATGTTTTGCACGCGAGAGAAGTTTAGTCAACGGATCTGCGACATTCAGATCCGTGTGCACTTTGCAAATCTCTATGTCTCCATCTTGAACATTTTCACGGATGGAGTTGAAACGACGCTTGATGTGCTCGGTCTTCTTGTGAAACCTGGGCTCCTTGGCAAGGGCAATAGCTCCAGTGTTGTCACGTGAAGAGTTTGATCGCCCCGACGCATTGGGTATGACTCCTAGGTCGGTGATGAACTCCTTCACCCAAATCGCTTCATGCGCTGCCTCCGAGGCTGCCATGTACTCCGCTTCACACGAGATCCCGCCACGACGCTTCGCTTGCAAACCGCACCAGCTTATCGCTCCACCATTCAACATATACACGTATCCGGTTTGTGACTTAGAGTCATCCAGATCTGAGTCGAAGCTAGCATCGACGTAACCCTTTACGACGAGCTCTTCGCCTCCTCCATAAACGAAACATGTCCTTTGTCCTTTCGTACTTCAGATATTCTTGACCGCTGTCCAGTTGTTCCTGCCGGATTACTTTGGTATCTTGCAACCAAACTTACGGCAAGGTTTACATCGGTCCGTACACAACATGGCATACATAATAGACCCTATGGCTGAAGCATAGGGATGACACTCATCTCTTCTTTATCTTTTGCCGTGGTCGGTGATCGAGCCGAGCTCAATCTCACACCTTGTAACATAGGCAAGAACCCTTCTTGACTGATCCATTTTGAACCTCTTCAAAATCTTATCAAGGTATGTGCTTTGTGAAAGACCTATGAGGCATCTCGATCTATCTCTATAGATCTTGATGCCTAATATATAAGCAGCTTCTCCAAGGTCCTTCATTGAAAAACACTTATTCAAGTAGGCCTTAATGCTGTCCAGAAATTTCGTATCATTTCCCATCAAGAGTATGTCATCTACATATAATATGAGAAATGCTACAGAGCTCCCACTCACTTTCTTGTAAACGCAGCTTCTCCATAAGTCTCAAGATAAACCCAAACGCTTTGATCATCTCATCAAAGCGAATGTTCCAACTCCGAGATGCTTGCACGAGTCCATAAATGGATCATCGGAGCTTGCATACTTTGTTAGCATTCCGAGGATCGACAAAACCTTCCGGCTGCATCATATACACTCTTCCTTAAGATGTCCGTTAAGGAATGCTGTTTTGACGTCCATCCGCCATATCTCATAATCATAGTATGCGGCAATTGCTAACATGATTCGGACGGACTTAAGCTTCACTACGGGAGAGAATGTCTCGTCAGAAGTCAATCCCTTGAACTTGTCGATAACCCTTAGCGACAAGTCGAGCTTTATAGATGGTAACATTACCATCCGCGTCCGCCTTCTTCTTAAAAATCCATTTATTTTCTATCGTCACGATCATCGGGCAAGTCTCACAAAGTCCATACTTTGTTTTCATACATGGATTCTATTCGGATTTCATGGCTTCAAGCCATTTGTTGGAATCTGGCCCGCCATTGCTTCTTCATAGTTCAAGGTTCATTGTTGTCTAACAACATGATTTCCATGACAGGGGTTGCTGCACCACTCAGTGCGAACGTGTCCTTGTGGACCTTCGGGTTCAAGAGCAACTTGATCCGAAGTACCTTGATCATCATCATTGTTTTCCTCTTCACAGGTGTGGGCATCACAGAATGGTTTCCTCGCTGCACCACTTTCCCGCTTGAGAGGTAGTACTTCATCGAAGTTCTACTTTCCTCCCACTTACTTCTTTCGAGAGAAACTCTTTTCCGTAAAGCATCCGCTCTTGGCAACAAAGATCTTGCCTTCGATCTTAAGTAGAAGGTATACCCGACGTTTCCTTAGGGTATCCTATGAATACGCATTTTTCCGACTTGGGTTCGAGCTTTTCAAAGTTGAAGTTTCATTGACATTAGCGCCGGCCATTGATCTACAAGACATATTTGCAAAGGTTTTAGACTAAGTTCATGATAATAAAGTTCTAATCAAAATTATGAACTCCCACTTAGATTAGACATCCTCTAGTCATCTAAGTGTTACACGATCCGAGTCGACTAGCCCGTGTCCGATCATCACGTGAGACGGACTTGTCATCGCTCGGTGAACATCTTCATGTTGATCGTATCTTCCATACGACTCGTGTTCGACCTTTCGGTCTCCGTGTTCCGAGGCCATGTCTCGCACATGCTAGGCTCGCTGTTAACCCTAAGTGTTTTAGCTGTAAAACTGTCTTACACCCGTTGTATGTGAACGTAAGAATCCATCACACCCGATCATCACGTGGTGCTTAGAAGTTTACTTAACTGTAGCAACGGTGCACGCTAGGGAGAACACTTCTTGAAATTTTGTAAGGATCATCTTATTTACTACCGTCGTCCTAAGTAAACAAGATGCATAAACATAATAAACATCACATGCAATTATATAGTTGTGACATGATATGGCCAATATCATAAAGCTCCATTGATCTCCATCTTCGGCTCCATGATCATCTTGTCACCGGCTTGACACCATGATCTCCATCATCATGATCTCCATCATCGTGTCTTCATGAAGTTGTCACGCCGACGACTACTTCTACTTCTATGACTAACGCGCTTAGCAATGAAGTAAAGTAGTTTACATGGCGCTCTTCAATGACACGCAGGTCATACAAAAATAAAGACAACTCCTATGGCTCTCGCCGTTGTCATACTCATCGACATGCAAGTCGTGAATCCTATTACAAGAACATGATCTCATACATCACAATTCATCATTCATCACAACTTCCGGCCATATCACATCACATGATCAATCGCTGCAAAAACAAGTTAGACGCCCTCTAATTGTTGTTGCATCTTTTACGTGGCTGCGATTGGGTTCTAGCAAGAACGCTTTTCTTACCTACGAATCACCACAACGTGATTTTGTCAACTTATATTTACCCTTCATAAGGGCCTTGTTCATCGAATCCGCCCAACTAAAGTGGAGAGACAGACACCGCCAGCCACCTTATGCAACTAGTGCATGTCACCGGTGGAACCGGTCTCACGTAAGCGTGCACGTAAGGTTGGTCCGGCCGCTTCATCCCACAATACCGCTGAGCAAGAAAAGACTAGTAGAGGCAAGTAAGATGACAAGATCAACGCCCACAACAAATTGTGTTCTACTCGTGCATTAGAGAACTACGATAGACCTAGCTCATGATGCCACTGCTAGGGAACGCTGAAGCAAATTAAAATTTTTCCTACGGCTTCACCAAGATCCATCTATGAGTTCATCTAAGCACGAGTCTAGGGAGAGAGTTTGCATCTACATACCACTTGTAGATCGCGTATGAAGCTTGCAAGGTGATGATGTAGTCGCACTTTCGACGTGATTCAATCACCGATGTCCAAGTGCTGAACGGACAGCACCTCCGCTGCTCAACACACGTGACGGGACGAAAGCAACGCCTCCTCCGCCTTGATCCAGCAAGGAGGAAGGAGAGGTTGAGGAAGACAGCTCCACCGGTAGCACGACGGGCGCAGTGATGGTGGAGAAGCAAGATTCGGCTGGGCTTCGCCAAGCGCTTGCGGAGGAGGAGAGGTGTTGGGGAGGGAGGGCTGCGCTTGGAGATGGGTACAGCAGCCCCTCCCTCCCCCTTTATATAGGCCCCACGGGAGGCTGCCCCGGAGATCCAATCTCCAAGGGGCGGCGGCTGAGGGGGGTGGAGTGCCCCAAGCCAGCTGGGCGCCCCACCCCTAGGGTTTCAACCCTAGGCGCAGGGGGTGGGCCTAGGGGGGCGCACCAGCCCACTATGAGCTGGTTCCCCTCCCACTTCAGCCCATGGGGCCCTCCGGGATAGGTGGCCCCACCTGGTGGACCCCCGGGACCCTTCCGGTGGTCCCGGTACATTAGCGGGAGACCCCGAAACTTTCCCGATGGCCGAAATACCACTTCCTATATATTATTCTTTACCTCCGGATCATTCCGGAACTCCTCGTGACGTCCGGGATCTCATCCGGACTCAACAACATTCGTAGTCACATACTAGTCTTCCTTCTAACCCTAGCATCACCGAACCTTATGTGTAGACCCTACGGGTTCGGGAGACACGTGACATGACGGAGACGACTTCTCGGGCAATAACCAACAAAGGGGTCTGGATACCCATGTTGGCTCCCACATGCTCCTCGATGATTTCATCGGCTGAACCACGATGTCGAGGATTCGATCAAACCACAGATACAATTCCTTTGTCAATCGGTATCGCTACTTGCCCGAGACTCGATCGCCGGTATCCCAATACCTTGTTCGGTCTCGTTATCGCAAGTCACTTTACTCAGATCAGTAATGCATGATCCCGTGGCAACACCTTGGTCACCTTGAGCTCATTATGATGATGCATTACCGAGTGGGCCCAGAGATACCTCTCTCGTCATACGGAGTGACAAATCCCAGCCTCGATCCGTGTCAACCCAATGAGATACTTTCGGAGATACCTGTAATGCACCTTTATAGTCACCCGCCACGCTAGACATTTGATACACCCAAGGCACTCCTACGGTAACCGGAGTTACACGATCTCATGGTCGAAGGAAGAGATACTTGACATTGGCAAAGCTTCTAGCAAACGAACTATACGATCTTTTATGCTATGCTTAGATTGGGTCTTGTCCATCACATCATTCTCCTAATGATGTGATCCCGCTATCAACGACATCCAATGTCCATAGTCGGAAACCATGACTATCTATTGATCACAACGGCTAGTCAACTAGAGGCTCACTAGGGACTCATTGGGTCTAAGTGTTCACACGTATTACGATTTCCGGATAATACAGTTATAGCATGAACAAAAGACAATTATCATGAACATTGAAATATAATAATACTTTTATTATTGCCTCTAGGGCATATTTCCAACAACCCAGCCTTCTGATCCACTCGAATCGTATCTCTAGCGCACACTAGCTAGCATCTTTATCTTTCTATTTATATGTTTCTCCATCAACCTTCTTTCTCGCCCTCACTCTTGATTCCTATCACGCACACTACATATGTTTCTCTCTACATGCATGCAGTCAAGTGCCCTCTCACACACATATATAACTTCACCCTTTAAACCACCCGACGGTCATCTCCGACACCCAAACTAGTGGATGTCTCTCTAGCTAGCATCTCCATCTTTGTATCTATCTGTAGTTTCTCCGTCAACATTTATTTCTCGCACGGAGTCTTGCTTCTTGTCACCCATACTATAAATGTCTATCCATACATATGCATTTATAGGTTGATCTCTTTTGCACAATTGTTGCACCTCACCCCCTCTACTCGCCATAGATGCATGCTCCAGCCCACGCCTAAAAGCACATTTGCTCCCTGGGTGGTTTTGGTAATTAATGACAACATACTTTGTGGTTGGACTAATGCCTTTATCAAGTATGTTTCAGGAAAGTCAATCACTTTGGCATGGCAAAAGGACTGAAGAGGTGGACCCCTAGGATGCTAAGGAAAGCATTGGCAAAAGCTCAAGACTCCATTTTTGGTTTAGTGATCCAAGATCACATTGAGTCCATAGGAAAGCCAATACTATTAAAAGGGGATGAGGTTATGATAATGATCTTGTTGCTCAAAGTGCTTAGTGATCTATCTCCCAAACTATCAGCAATCTTTCATTCCAACATATACTCATAAGTAATCTCGGTCCCACTGATTCCATAAACTCAGTCACACCGAGATGAACCACCTCAGCCATATACCCAAACCCTAGAAATTTCGGATTTTCCGATTCCAAACTCGGTCTCACCGAAACTAGTGTTGCCAAGCTTCTGTAACCTTCCGTCATCATATCGGTGTCACCGAGATGATAAAGTCAGTCCCACCGAGATTGGCAAACCCTAGTCTTTGGAAGAATCGGACTCACCGAGATTGTATTTTCGGTCCCACCGAAAATCCCAACGTTCACAAGATTTGAACTTTCGGTCTCACCGAGTTGTCAACTTCGGTCCGACCGAGATTGGTCAAATGTGTAACGGTTGGATTTTTGTGGAGGCTATAAATACCCTCCACCTCCTCTTCATTCATGGAGAGAGCCATCAGAAAGAACTACCACTCCTACCTTACATTTCTGAGAAGAAAACTACCTACCCTTGTGTTGAGATCAAGTTGCTCCACTCCCACCATATGAAACTTGATTTCTAGCCTTCCCAAGTTGCTTTCCACTCAATCCTTTCTTCCACCACAGCAAAATCAGTGAGGAGAGTTGAGTGTTGGGGAGATTATCATTTGAAGCACAAGAGCAAGGAGTTCATCATCACCAACACCATCTATTACCTTTTGGAGGGTGGTGCCTCCTAGATTGGTTAGGTGTCGCTTGGGAGCCTCCGTCAAGATGTGGAGTTGAACCAAGAAGTTTGTAAGGGCAAGGAGATCGCCTACTTCGTGAAGATCTACCCCGAGTAAGGCTAGTCCTCCGTGGGCGATGCCATGATGGCATAGACAAGGTTGCTTCTTCGTGGACCCTTCGTGGGTGGAGCCTCCGTGGACTCTCGCAGCTGCTACCTCCGTGGGTTGAAGTCTCCATCAACGTGATTGACGATAGCACCACCTATCGGAACCAGGAGAAAAATCTCCGTGTCTCCAAACTGCGCTTTGATCTTCTCCACTTTCTTTACTTCATGTGCAATTTACTTTCCGCTGCCCATACTCTAGAATTGCATGTGTAGTATGATGCTTAACTTGATCTCCATTGTGAACTTGCCAAAAACTTGTTCTTGTCAAAAGGCATAATTTTTATCTTGTCGAGTAGTCTAATCACCCCCCCTCTAGACACTCTCACCTTCAACGATCCTACAATTGGTATCAGAGCTCTGGTCTCCATTGCTTTGGTTTGCACACCATTGGAGGAAGATGGACGTGTCACGCTTGGGAGTGTTAGTCATAGAGTGCCTATTCTTGATGGAGTGTCCTATAACTCGTGGAGGATTGAAATGCTTGCTATCTTTAAGATGTACAACTTGCAAATATGTAGAAACCCCATATGTACCTCCATTGGACCCTTGCACCCTACTATGGATGAAGAGCTTGATTTGCTTCAGAACCTTAGAACTGTAAATCTCATCATTAGAGGCTTGCCCGATAACTTGCTTGAGCTTGTCACAAACTTTGAGTGCGCTTATGCTATGTGGAAGTTCTTGGAAGAACTTTATCCGGACTACTCTTTGAGAGGTCTTGATGAAATTCTATACAAGACTATTGAATTTGATATGATGCGCCCAATGATCCCAACTTTGATAAATGCTTCTTTGAGCTTCGTGATCTTATGAAAAGAAGGGTGATCCGGACTTATCAATGTTCTAATTAGAAATGCTCTTGTATTGCATTCCGATGATTATTGTCACTTTGACAAAACTAATGCAAGTCATTGTCAAATTGACCTAGGTATTGATGATGAATTATCTATGGGTCAATATGATGATGAGCATGAGCATGATGACGACATCTGATTCGGACACCGAGCTAGACAAGATCATGAAGAGTCTCAATCTTATGGCAAATCTGAGAGACTACATATCCGGTGGAAAAGAGTGGATTCTTGATAGTGGATGCACCGATCACATGACCGGAGATGAAGACATGTTTCGGGAGCTTGCAAAGAACGATGGTCCACGCAAGTATGTGACTTTTGGAGACAACTCCAAGGGTAAGGTACTTGGCCTTGGTAAGGTGGCCATATCTCATGATAGCTCTATTCAAAATGTCATGCTTGTTGAATCACTTGGATACAATTTACTTTCCGTGTCTAGATTAGCTGACTTTGGATTTAATGTGCTGTTCACCGAAGTAGATTGCCAAGTCTTTCGTCGTGACAATCATAACATGGTTTTTACCGGTATCCGTAGAGGTGATCTATACATTGTTGATTTCACTGAAAAAGCTCAACCTAGAACTTGCTTCATTGCTAAATCTGCTAAAGGTTGGTTGTGGCATAGAAGGATTGGACATGTTGGTATGCGTAATCTAGATAAGCTAATCAAAGGTGATCACATTCTTGGTGTTAAAGATGTTTTCTTTGACAAAGATAGACTCAGAGTGCCTGTCAAGCAGAAAACAAGTAGGTGGAAGTCATCTCGTGAAAACATCATGACCACAAGGAGACCGCTTGAGCTTCTTCACATGGATCTTCGTCCCAATGCTTACAAAAGCCTTGGTGGTAACTCCTTTGGTCTAGTTATAGTTGATGATTATTCCAGATTTACGTGGGTATTTTTCCTTGATGACAAGTCACAGTTCAGAGAATCTTCAAAACCTTTGCCGAAAGGCCCAAAATCAATTTGAGGTGAAGATCAAGAAAGTTCGGAGGACAATGGAACGGAGTTCAAGAACGCCTATGTGGACTCTTTTCTCGATGAGGAAGGGATTATACATGAGTTCTCGACACGTACACTCCTCAACAAAATGGAGTTGTTGAGAGGAAGAACCGAACGCCATTGAAATGGCGAGAACGATGCTTGATGAATACAAGACACAAGCACTTTTGGGGTGAAGCCACGAGACACTTGTCATGCTATCAACAGGCTCTATCTTCACAAGCTCCTCGGCAAGACTTCATACGAGCTTCTCACCGTAACAAACCCCAAGTGGGATACTTTCGTGTCTTTGGTTCAAAATGCTATATCCTTGATAAGCATCGCCGGTCTAAATTTGCTCCTAAATCTCATGAAGGCTTTTTCCTCGGTTATGGATCAAACTCCCACACCTACCGTGTTCACAATAATTTCACCCAAAGGTTGAAGAGACGGTAGATGTGAAGTTTGATGAATCTAATGGCTCGCAAGTAGAGCAAATGCCTATTGATGTAGGAGACAAGGACCCATCGAAGCCATTCAAGATTTATCTATTGGAAAGATCCGTCCCATGGAAGTGAAGGAGAGTACCTCATCTACATATGTGGAGCCCCTACCTCACGGCAAGATGAACCTCAAGGCAACATGGAGGCCTCCACAAGTGGAACTCACCAAGATGAGGAAGTGCAACAAGAAGATCCACCACAACCTCCTTCTCCACCACCTCAAGACAACACCAACAACAATGAAGAAGAAGAGGAAGATGAGGATGATGAGGAAGCTCAGCCGCGACCACAACAAAAGCTATCTCGAGTTCGAGCAAGAGTCAAGAAGAATCATCCCGTGGAACAAATGATGAACGACATCGACTCCGGGAGAATTACTCGCTCTAAAACTCGTTTAGCTAACTTTTGTGAGCATTACTCATTTATTTCTAGTCTTGAACCTATGAAGGTAGAAGAAGCGCTTGAAGACCCGGATTGGGTGAACGCTATGCACGAAGAGCTACACAACTTCGAGAGGAACAACGTTTGGACTTTGGTAGAGAAACCTAATGATGATCAAAACGTCATTGGAACCAAATGGGTGTTTCGGAACAAGCAAGATGAAGATGGACAAGTCATCCGCAACAAGGCTCGTCTCGTAGCTCAAGGTTACACACAAGTCGAAGGTATGGACTATGGTGAGACCTATGCCCCCGTTGCTAGACTTGAGTCCATTCGCATTCTTCTTGCTTATGCCAACCACCATGATATTACTCTCTATCAAATGGACATTAAAAGTGCTTTCCTAAATGGTGAAATTGAGGAGGAAGTGTTTGTGAAACAACCTCCCGGATTTGTGAATCCTAAAAAACCTAATCATGTTTACAAGTTGCACAAAGCTCTTTATGGTCTTAAACAAGCTCCTAGAGCTTGGTACAAATGCTTGACTAGTTTTCTTCTTGAAAAAGGATTTGAGATTGGAAAAATTGACTCAACGCTATTCACTTAAAAGGGTTGATGGTGAACTATTTGTGTGCCAAATATATGTTGATGATATTATCTTTGGTTCAACTAACCCTCATTTTAGTGAGAAGTTTGGAAAGCTTATGTCTGAGAAGTATGAGATGTCCATGATGAGTGAACTCAAATTCTTCCTTGGGTTGCAAATCAAGCAATCTAAGGAGGGTACCTTTGTCTCACAAACAAAGTACACCAAGGATCTCTTCAAGAAGTTCAACATGCAAGAAAGCAAAGGTATGAAAACCCCATGCCTACTAGTGGACATAATGACTTGACAAAAGATGGAGAACCTGTTGATCAAAAGTTTATCGATCCATGATTGGTTCTCTACTATATCTCTCGTGCTTCTCGTCCCGACATAATGTTGAGTGTATGCATGTGTGCTCGATATCAAGCAGCCCCTAAAGAATGTCATCTTAAAGCTGTTAAAAGAATTGTGAGATATTTGATACACACACCTAACTTTGGCATTTGGTATCCTAAGAGGGCCTCTTTCGATCTTGTTGGCTATTCCGACTCAGACTATGCCGGAGACAGATTGATAGAAAGTCCACTTCGGTGCGTGTCAATTCCTTGGTCGATCCCTTGTATCTTGGTCCTCCAAGAAACAAAATTCGTATCATTATCTACCGCCAAGCGTAATATATTGCTGCTGGTTCATGTTGTGCTCTGGGCTATGGATGACACAAACGCTTAAGGATTATGGGATACATGCGAGACATGTTCCTTTGCTTTGTGACAATGAGAGTGCGATTAAGATTGGACACAATCCCGTGCAACACTCTCGCATGAAACACATTGAAGTTCGTCACAACTTTATTCGTGATCACATTGCTAAGGGTGACATCGATCTTAAGCATGTTCGAACTGACAAACAGCTTGCTGATATCTTTACAAAACCACTTGATGAGAAAGTGTTTTGCCGCTTAAGGAGTGAGTTGAACATCATTGATGCTTCAAACTTGGAGTGAAAACTCCATTGATGCATGCAAGGCATGAGCCTACTTGACTAATCCTTGATATTTCTCTTATGATGATGATCATATGTCTTGGACACATTTGCCCCTTGTATTGCATCTAACTCCTTGCGTGTACTTGGATGATCTACATTCCACAAGATTACCACACACTCAAATCATGAGTAATCTTGTCATTGACCAAGTATCTAGCCCTTTGGGATGTTGAGTTCAAGGAACAAAATTTAACATATCCTTTTTGACACCTAATACATCTAGTACTTCACTCTTGTCATCTTGGATATTCTTGAGTATTTCCTTGCTTGCCTAACCCATGTAGGAAGATGAACTACACGATAGGAAAAGGTGTTCCAACTTCACATTCTATGAGCATCTTCATCAAGTTCACCTACATGAGTACAAGCAACAACAAGCCCAAGGTATGTTCTTCACATCTTGAAGGAGCTGTGCTCAGAGTCATGAGTACAAGCAGCTTCATAAGATGTGATCACATCAAATGCTTAATCGAAAAATGGTAACCCCATTTTGAGCTTAAACGATGAGTATGACCTATGATCAAATGTTCTCATTTGACTCCTAAGTCAATATACTCAAACATAGGTGACCTAGTCGCCGACCCCTATCTAGATGAAGTACATATGATTTTGCAGTCTTTCTATTTTCTCCTATGTTCTCTCATTGAGTGTTCCTTTTAATCAATCAAAAAAAAACTTCATCTAGCAATCTTTTTCATTTCTATTCTTCTGTTTTTGTGTATATCTTTTGGCTCGATCAATTCCTGAAAATCCTTTACAAATTCATTGCAAATCTGTTGAAACATTCCTTGCAAAGTGAGCTGAATTATTTCTATATTTCCTTGGAATTAAAATCGGCGTCACCGATTTAAATACTTCGGTCTGACCGAAAAGGATCTGCCCTAAGTCTCTGACCTTCGGACTCACCGATCCCTATCAATTCGGTGTCACCGATTTAAATTCACCAGGATATCATCTTCTGCAGCTCAACTAAATGATTTATTTTGCATATTTAGTTTGCTCAGTTGTGATTCTTAAGGATCCCACTTCTTTCCTTCCATCTTTCCTGACCTTCCTAGTTTACTGTCCTTTTCGGCACTTGATGTCAAAGGGGGAGAAGATTTAGGGGGAGCTTAGGGGGAGATTGGAAGATAAGGGGAGAAGAGAAGATTTAAAGGGAGAAGAAGAGAAATCTTACCTTAAGGGGGAGAGAGTCACATCAAAGCTTTGCCGTGTTTCACATTGAATATATTACTTTTTGGATCATTCTTTTGATTTTGCTTTCTTCGCTCTCACAATTGATATCTTATGGAAAGCAAAATCTCTCAGAGTTCATTGACAAATCTTTTAGTCTTGGGAGACATGTTTGTTGAATCAAGCTAGTGCTCATCATGAGACACTCTTTATACATGTCATCCTCGCTTGGTACTCTTGATGTTCTTGCTGTTGGTTGAAGAAATACTTTGTGTTATCTAACCTTGTTTTCCCAAGCTTATTTCTTCGTACAATGCCAAGGAACTTCAAGGTAAGTATATGCATCTTGCAGAATGTGCATGATGGTGACTTGCTTGTGAATACTTGTTTGCAAGAAATCACCATGCACATATGCATCATCACTCACTTATCCTCATCTGCTCTGATGCATATAGCCAAGCTGCATGTAGCACATCTTGTTCTTCTCTCTTGTGTGCTTGTGGTAGTCCAAAACCATAATCTATGAAAATCTTGCACACTTGTAGGGGGAGCCTGTGTACTACATGTTTGTCAAAGCTTTAGTGATAATTCTGTCTTTTATTTCAGTAAGCTTTGATGTCTTGTTTTGTGTGTTGCCATCAATTACCAAAAAGGGGGAGATTGAAAGCACATTTGCTCCCTGGGTGGTTTTGGTAATTAATGACAACATACTTTGTGGTTGGACTAATGCCTTTATCAAGTATGTTTCAGGAAAGTCAATCACTTTGGCATGGCAAAAGGACTGAAGAGGTGGACCCCTAGGATGCTAAGGAAAGCATTGGCAAAAGCTCAAGATTCCATTTTTGGTTTAGTGATCCAAGATCACATTGAGTCCATAGGAAAGCCAATACTATTAAAAGGGGATGAGGTTATGATAATGATCTTGTTGCTCAAAGTGCTTAGTGATCTATCTCCCAAACTATCAGCAATCTTTCATTCCAACATATACTCATAAGTAATCTCGGTCCCACCGATTCCATAAACTCACCACACCGAGATGAACCACCTCACCATATACCCAAACCCTAGAAATTTCGGATTTTCCGATTCCAAACTCGGTCTCACCGAAACTAGTGTTGCCAAGCTTCAGAATCCTTCATCATCATATCGGTGTCACCGAGATGATAAAGTCGGTCCCACCGAGATTGGCAAACCCTAGTCTTTGGAAGAATCGGACTCACCGAGATTGTATTTTCGGTCCCACCAAAATCCCAACGCTCACAAGATTTGAACTTTCGGTCTCACCGAGTTGTCAACTTCGGTCCGACCGAGATTGGTCAAATGTGTAACGGTTGGATTTTGTGTGGAGGCTATAAATACCCTCCACCTCCTCTTCATTCGTGGAGAGAGCCATCGAAAGAACTACCACTCCTACCTTACATTTCTCGAGAAGAAAACTACCTACCCTTGTGTTGAGATCAAGTTGCTCCACTCCCACCATATGAAACTTGATTTCTAGCCTTCCCAAGTTGCTTTCCACTCAATCCTTTCTTCCACCACAGCCAAATCAGTGAGGAGAGTTGAGTGTTGGGGAGATTATCATTTGAAGCACAAGAGCAAGGAGTTCATCATCACCAACACCATCTATTACCTTTTGGAGGGTGGTGCCTCCTAGATTGGTTAGGTGTCGCTGGGAGCCTCCGTCAAGATGTGGAGTTGAACCAAGAAGTTTGTAAGGGCAAGGAGATCGCCTACTTCGTGAAGATCTACCCCAGTAAGGCTAGTCCTCCGTGGGCGTATGCCATGATGGCATAGACAAGGTTGCTTCTTCGTGGACCCTTCGTGGGTGGAGCCCTCCGTGGACTCTCGCAGCCGTTACCCTCCGTGGGTTGAAGTCTCCATCAACGTGGATTGACGATAGCACCACCTATCGGAACCACGAAAAAATCTCCGTGTCTCCAAACTGCGTTTGATCTTCTCCACTTCTCTTTACTTCATGTGCAATTTACTTTCCGCTGCCCATACTCTAGAATTGCATGTGTAGTATGATGCTTGACTTGATCTCCATTGTGAACTTGCAAAAAACTTGTTCTTGTCAGAAGGCATAATTTTTATCTTGTCGAGTAGTCTAATCACCCCCCCCTCTAGACACTCTCACCTTCAACGATCCTACAACGCCACTATCTCTTAAAGACAAAAACACATGCTCAATTGTCGGGCCTTCTTCCCTGCATTCTCACATGCATGCATATTGTCATACCGATCCGTCTCTCCCATGTCGTTGATCTTAGGACTTATGTCTTCTTTCTTTTATCTCAATCATGCGCGCGCGCACACACACATATCCCACGTATACATGTATACCTCTCACACAGGCACGTTCAAGGTCTCTATGTCTCCATACGTAGTTTATTACCCTCAATCCTAACGCCACATCGAATCGCTTCTCCTCTTTTGTGCACATAACTTCCACTGGATGGGCAAAACACACACTCACACTTAACAATCTCCTTCAGCTAGCCCCGCCCGCCGCTCTCACTCTTCCCCTATATCCCCAAACCAATAAGACCATCCCTTTGTTTAATTCCCGCCACATGCACCATCGATATATAGTAGTCTTCCGTGGTGTCTCTCGAACAAACACGCTCTCTCGATGTCGACTCCTCTCACGCCAAGACGCACCTTCTCTTCCCTCCCACGGGCATTTTCTCTCGCACCCCATCGTTGGTGGCCTCTGCCATACACATCACCTCTATGATGAAGCCATGCACACATAAATTACATCCGCCACAGAGGACCCTGGGACACACACACACACACGCACGCGCGTGCACACACACACGCACGCACGCACGCACCCCCCCACACACACTAAGACTCCATCTCTCTCTCTCTCTCTTTCACACACACACACACACACACAAACACACACACACACGCCCCCCACACATACACACTTAGACTCCATCTCTCTCTCTCTCTCACACACACAAGCTAAGACTCCATCTCTCTCTCTCCTCTCTCTCTCTCACACACACTCTCTCTCTCTCTCTCTCTCTCTCTCACACACACACACACACACACACACACACTAAGACTCCATCTCACACACACATGCTCTAGGCGGAGCATTTGTTCCTACCACCCTTCATCCAACCTGACCTGTATGATAAACAATCACCTTTATTTACTTGCATAACATGGACAGATTCCACTTTACTTTAGTAGTCAAGAACTTATCATCTCAGATACCCTTATAAAAAACGAGTTGGCGATGATGGTGTGCCTGCCATCTTGTAATACAGACCGTATGATCTATACTTACGGATAGGAAGCAAATTATGATAATTTTACAAAAGATACCCGCACCTCTCTCCACATCATTATCTCCCGCAACCTCATTGCTCAGAAATTAAAAAAGTAATAGGTCTCTGGAACAATCTAGCATGCATGGTGGCTGCCAGCCACCGCGCCGGCCCATCCCCATGCCTCCGCCCATTCCGACCACCAGCCACCACCACGCCCACTCGCCCTCGCCTTTATCTCTCATCTTTCATTTTTTCGATGACATTCTCGAGATACCAGTTTTCCGATAAAATTCTCGCGATATCATTAGTTTTTACACATGGGATTACTCTCGCATGGGTCAATCACAACAGGTGTTTTGTAAAAAATGCATATTGATGTTCCGTGCAATGCACGAGAATCTTGCTTGTAATTATATAACGCAAATCACGGTAGGAAGTGACATTTTTGACACAACCACGCTAACATGGCCACGTAAATCACGAAAGCAGGAAGGAGAAGGAAGCGGCTGTGGAGTAACGCTTTTTACCACAATTTCTTAGGAAACTCAAGGTAATAATTGAGTAGTTTTGCAAACTACCATTACTACTACACTCAAACGGTTCAAAACCTATACTCCTTGCCGCCAAGGCTTCCGCTGTGAAACGGTCAGCGTCGCTGGAGCGCCGCCACGATTAATGCCCGGCCAGAGCGGATGCGACCTCTCACTAGCGCCGGCTTTGAAGTGGCGCAACGGCCGAGAGAGCGCCGCTTCCTGGTGCACGCGACTGCTCCGCGTCAAGACTAGCCATAGGCCCTGTTTGGATCCATGGGTTAGAGTTAGTTTGAGCTAGTTGGGGCTCAAGTATCCCTAAAGTATCCAAGCATGAGGGTTTAAATTTGAGCAAGTTGCACCGAACCCACCAAAAAAAACTATCCCACCCAAGAGGTGCTAACTGGAGATAGTTCTCATTGGGACCACTGAAAAATCACTTTTCTCTCTCCATGAAGTGCATTTATTGTCAATCTAACCCTGTCGCCCAAACACCACTTTGGCTACAGTTAGTTTAGGGTTAGTCATGAGTTAGTCTAACCTCTAGCTAAGTTAGAGTATCAAACAGGAGCAGTATAGGACATGCAAGTTGCTCAAAGCATACAAGCAAATTCGTACGTGAAAGGATTTTTTTCTTTCTGAAAACGAAACGTGAAAGGAATTTTTTTAGAATGCTCTTGGCATATCGCTAACATGTGATAGTTAACCGACCTCAATAGACGGCAGAAACGCCAGCCTGCCGCACTTTGATAGAGACGAGGAGGAAGAAGCGTACATGTCTCTTGATTACTAGAGATAGGTGTCGCACCGAAGCCAAGAAATATGGTGATAGCGTGGGTTAGCCATGTACTAGTGTATGATGTAACTACACTGGCTGCCGTGTTTCAGACTCTTCCAAATTCAATCGTGGAGATGATTGGTTAATTTTATATCACTGAATAATATTAAATATTATGAGTGCAGACGCCCACCATGAGGTTCCTTGCTCCTTCTCTACGTCCTAATCTATGTTCTTCCACTCTATTTTTTTACGTGAGCTTTGTTCATCCTTTTGCCAACACGCGAGACATCTAGCATCAAGGCGCACGTGTTATGCAACGATCGCTCCATCGATATGAAGAACACGTGGCACTCGAACTACGAGACGGACATGTACCTGTGGAGTGCACGCATTTAACCTGAGTAATGTAGCGCAGAAGTGAAGTAGAAAGGCACAAATGGTATGAACATGCGTGGCATACAGGGTGTGTTTGGTTGCGTTCTCGTCTTAGCATAGTTGTTCCCTCTTCATCCATGCTCAACTCAACACCCCTCTTCATGCATGCACTCTTCATGCATGGTTCTAGTGTATTTGTGCTAAACTAGTGTGGACTCATGCACCCTCCATACACTCTACCAAACACCCAAAAGTAGGTCGAGAAGGGAACTCTTGGGCGGCATTTGTCTCTTACTACATACTACCACTAAATGTTGTACGTCCAATGCACGGTGATGTTATGGAGTACGGTTCAAGTACTCTACTACTACTATATTAGTTGGAGGCACGATTAACTTTTATATTTGTTTACGTATGCCCCGAGACCTTCCAACTAGACGTGTCTTTCTCCGTGTCACACTTTGTATCGTTCATACAGCTAAGTACTACTACATGTGGTCTCCGACCCAGAAGTGGAAGAAGTGGAGACGCTCTACCACGCTGTTTTTTTACGCCGGGCTCTACCATGTTGTTCATGTCCCACTCCTTTCGCTGACGTGTGGGACATCCAGGACGTGCCGTGTTTGGCACCCTTCATCGTAAGAGTTGAAACGCTAGCATTCATCAGAAATAAAAAATAATTATAAATCGGCAGTGATACTATTTTTTTGCAAACCAATCAGCAGTGATACTATACCACGTGGTTTCCTTGCTCCTCGATATCGAAAAGAATACTTCCATTCGCCAACATGTGGGACGTCGACCATCCCGTCCACTTGCCATGCATGCGTAACTCCAAGGAGAGTCACCTGTGTCGTCGCGCCGCAAAGAATAATGACTAATGAGCCACAAATCACAGGCCCACTTCCCACTTTGAAGTTGCTTGGACGAAGGAACCATCATGACTTCGTTGAATTCCGCTTCTTGAAGAAAACTATCGTGCAAAGAAGATCGCTAGCTACAAGATTTACTCCAACAGAGGCCTCCTTTCGCTCATAGGATAGGAATATGAAAATCATAGGAAGTGAGATGACATGCATCTCAATTCCTATAGAGAAAGAGATGCCATTTGATGCATAGGATAGAAATTTTTCCACTTAGTCTAGGCTAATGTACTGTAATTTGCTCTAAAAACTACAGAGTAACTAGTAGTACTGGTACATGCTCGCACTGCATACAGCACACACACACACACTAACTACTAGTACTACTACTTCTCACATGCTGGCCAGATGTCGTCGTTCTCCTTCCCGGCTTTGTCGGCGACACCCCACCGTGCTTGGATCTCCACTGACCTCTCCGCAGCAGCTGCAGTGTCGCCTTTTCTTTCTTGCGGCGGCGGCGGCCTTCTGGCAGCTTTGGCCGCCTCTTGCTCTATCGCCCATTCGCCTTGGCATCTTCAAATTCCTCCCACATAGTTGTGAGGTCGCGAAGCGGCGATGAACTTCGCACGGCGGGATGCCATCGCTTCCCTACCATTTTGTGTGCGTTCATGGGCGGCGAGGAACTCGGCGCGGCAGGATGCCATCGCTGCCTTACCGGTTAGTATGCGGCCCGGTGGCATGAACGATGCTTGGTGAGAGCTCTGGGGTGGAGTGGCCGGACAACCGTATAGTGCATTGGTTTGTCAAGAGCTCAGGACGAAGAAGAAGCAAATTAGATTCCCTTCAATCCTGGTCATTTATTACCGAGTAAAATGCATTGGCGGTCATCGAACTTGTCTTGATAGCTCACTTTGATCATTGCATACGAGATATGGTGATTATACGGTCGCCGGCTCGCCAGATAGCTCAGATTTGTATGCTTGACTACCAAATAGTCCGCATGTGCTCAAACGGTCACCATCTCTCCGTAATGTCAATGCCAAGATTCATCGGACTTAACTGCATGTGCAATTGGTGTGTCACCGACATGCGGGCTGATGCCTGCTAGCCCACATGATGATACCCAAACGCATCTGCAGTTAAGTCACTGAAGTAGCCTCCGCATTCACGCCCGACGAACCTACTCCGGCGCCAGTTGTCCATCCGTCTGCCGCGGCTCATTGCCATTCGCCCGCTATATTAACTTGAGCCCCAGCTCCCATAGCCAAAGACCCACACTTATTCTCCTCCGGCCCCTTCCTTCTATCGGCACCACTTCAACCATGGCCTCGTGGTGCTCCAAAGCTCTCTTGGATGTACTGTCGCAGAGCGCATTTAGGACATCGGCGGCTCCGCTCCCAAGGTTCCAAAGCTCTTCGACGTATTGTCGCAGGAGCAAATGAAGGAGATCGCCGGCACCCCCCGGGCCGCCCTCCGCCGCCACGACCACGAAGCCAGCACGGTGCGCGGGCACAACCGGCAGCGAGGAAGAGTAGTACACAGTAGGTCGCCGCCGCTCTGGTCCCGGGAAGGGCACCGCTACTCCACTCAGTCGACGCCAAGCTTGGTGGGGTAAACATCGGCGGTCGATTAGCCGCTTGATGGCGACGTGGAGGCGGAAATCTTCATAACCTTGTGCTCCGGCCGGAGGAGGAGGTTATCGAGGCGGATGAGGAGGAGGCAAAGGCAATGGCCGGCTTTCTCGGGTTCATGGCCGGACTTGGTGGTCGGGCGCCGACGATCGTCTAGATTAGGTTTACAGTAGGTTTAGTACGGTTTGTGCGAAATATGTAATGAATTTCGTCCAGTTTGTAAGAAAAGTTTTTGAAATGTAATGAATTTCATCCGGTTAATTTGAAATTTGCTTTGTTTGCACGAATTTTGTCCGGTTAGTTCATATAGTTGTCGAAAGGTATGCGGGCAGCATCGGATGGCATCCATCAGTGTCCTCGGACAGATGCCGGTGTAAATTTGTGGGCCAGCGCTTGAGATGCCCTAACTATTATGCTATAATCGCTAACAATCTTCCATTATTTGGCAGGGAACAGTTATCCCTCGATCAAAATCAGATCCGCGGTGTTTAGACTCCTCCAGCAGACGAAAGTGTAAACTCTTGCTTACATAAAAATGGAGCAAGTGGACGCACTGTAGCACGTCATATCACTCGAACTAGCCCGCCTAACGAGCGGGAAGAACTGCCCTCGTCATTTTGTTCTGGATTTCTATCGATCGACCGTGCGAAAATGTTACACTTCGCAAGTTCTAAAGGAAAAGGCGGCACACTTACGACTCGTACGCGTCGCAACCCCGACAGTCCGGCTCGCACGCCGCTCACCAAAGGGGACACGTGTTGTCTTGCAATTTCACTGACATGTGGGACCGTAATTGAATAAACTGTCGATAGCCAAAATCTAATCGCTCGGCGGGTGTCGGTTGAGAAGAGAGAAACGGGGGAGGGAGAAGAGATCGCCCGCCCGCCGCGCACGGACTCCAAGAAATATATGGTGATAATGTGAGGTGGGCCATGCCGAGTCCGGACCGCCCGAGCCCGCTCACCGCCTGCCCCTCAAGACGCCAAATGCCCACCGCTCGCATAGCAAGTAGTCCCCGCTTATGTGGAGGAGAGAGAGGCATTGACAAAGTCAAGGAGTAATAGTGGAGACAATAGCTTTCATCAAAAATAAATAATGAATACTGCTGTCATTCCTCTATATCGGAAAGAATACTTTCATTCGCCGACATGTGGGACGCCGACCATCCCGGTCCACCCGCCATGCACAAAATTATCCTGGTCTACCCCGTCAGATCGCAGGCCCAACCTTTCCCATCGTAAGTTGTTCGGACGAAGGAACCATCATGACTTCGTTGAATTCTGCTTCTTCAAGAAAATTTACTGTACCCGCAATACTGCTACCACACGCGAAGACTGGATGGCTCTATACCACGTCATATCACTGAAACCCACTAGGCCAAACTAGCCCGCCTAGGTCATCTATTTTGGAACGGAGGGAGTACGTCTCTGCACTGCTATGATTTTGTGTTGCATGTTCTCTATACTTTTGCTACGATTTTCCTACCCTATGAACCAAATGAGGCCTGAATGTATGTCGACTATTGTCTGATCGATTCTTAAGCCTACAATTTTAGGAGCTAGGGCTATTGGTCGATCGATGAGGGATAAGTATAAGCGTACCACGAGCTCATCAGCCCCAACGTTTCTCTTCGGTGAGTGTTTTGCAAGTACTATAGCTCGCACAATAGCTAGCCTACTAACACCAAGAATCATGAAACAAGCCCTGCTGATATGATAAACAGTTCAAACTTACATCTAAGCATGCCATATATTACATCAAAAGCTGGTGAGGATACATCTGTTTCCATAACTCGGAGAGGGTTCGCATGATTCATCGCATGATTTACTATCAAACAAAAGTAGTAAGATCCGCCCACACAAGACAGTGCACTAGCCCTAAGATGGTTTTATAACACGCATCGTTCTGGTAATTAAACACATGGCAATGCAAACTACCCTGAAGGATTAGCGCGGCCAACTATTTCTTGTCATCGATCTCTCGGGCAATGACCACAAAGACGGACAAATGCATGGGAATCGATTTCTAGGGCGATGTCCACAGATCGACCGCGACATCGGAATCGATCTTCGGGCGATGTCCACAGATGGACAGCGGCATCGAATCGATCTCCGGCGATGCCAACAGACGAGCCACGACATCGAATCATCAAGGACAACCACCGCACTGCACAACACTAACATATTAGCAAGCACATTGCAAATAATCAACAAGCAAGCACATTGCAAATAATCAAAAACCACAACTATGGTAATAAGCCATTAGTTTTTACCTTGTGCAGCTCACCGGGGGATCTCATCCCTCCGGGGGCCATCTCCTCGTCCTCGATGGGGGCCATCACCTTGCCAGGGGAATACTACTTCTCAACGGCGACTATCTCCTCAAACTCAGTCTTGAGTCTCACATAGGTGGCAATCAGAGCTCCTGGGGTAGGTGAGGGAGTCCTGGACTAGGGGGTGTCTGGACAGCCGGACTATCATTATCCGCCGGACTCCAAGACTATGAAGATACAAGATTCAAGACTCCGGCTCGTGTCCGGATGGGACTTTCCTTGGCGTGGAAGACAAGCTTGGCAATACGGATATGTAGATCTCCTACCATTGTAACCGACTCTGTGTAACCCTAGCCTCCTCCGGTGTCTATATAAACCGGAGGGCTTTAGTCCGTAGGACAACATACATTACAACAATCATACCATAGGCTAGCTTCTAGGGTTTAGCCTCCTTGATCTCGTGGTAGATCTACTCTTGTACTACCCATATCATCAATATTAATCAAGCAGGGCGAGGGTTTTACCTTCATCGAGAGGGCCCAACCTGTAAAAAAACATCGTCCCTCGCCTCCTATTACCATCCGACTAGACGCACAGTTCGGGACCCCCTACCCGAGATCCGCCTGTTTTGACACCGACATTGGTGCTTTCATTGAGAGTTCCTCTGTGTCGTCACTGATAGGCTTGATGGCATCTTTAACCAACGACGCTGTCCAGGGTGAGACTTTTCTCCCCGGACAGATCTTCAGATTCAGCGCCAAGGCACAAGGGTGTCGGGGAGAACTGCCCGCCACGAACACCTATGGGGCCGGCCCCTTGTCTCAGGCGGCACGAGGCGGAGGAGCACAGAGAGCAGATCGAGGCGAGCACGCGGGCGGTTTTTACCCAGCTTCGGAGCTCTCCGGAGAGATAAAACTCCTACTGCTGCTTTGGTTTGTATTGAGCTCGGGAGCTTGAAGAGCTACGGTAGCAGCTACACCGAGCGCAAGAGTTGCGAATGTTTTTCCGCCCAACCCCCTCCACGTTGTGCATGGGCCTCCTTTTATAGTGCAAGGGGTCACCGACAGGTGTCAACGTAGGAGAAAGGGGTAAAAATGTAAAAGAGGTGGTAGTTGGAACAGTGCGGGAGCAAAGTGAAGCTACAAAGGCGTGAACAAAGTGGTCGCCACCTACTTTGACAGTGGGGGACAAGGGCATTTAATGCCCGTCATTGTCGACCCCAAAAGCTCCCGCCTCTTGCGTCTCCGTCGCCACGGGCGATGGATCCACCACCGTGAAGTGCCACCGTGTCCCCTGCTGCACAGCCATCCGCCACGCTTCCTCGAAAGGCCCTGTGGCACGCTGTGGGCTGATGAGCCGGAGCGCAGCACACAACAGAATTCTCCGGCAAGCACCTTGCCGGGTCTTACCTTGCCGGGCCCGGGAGCTTGCCGGCTCAGAACTTGTCGCTTCCGGGCCCTCGCCGGACGCGATAGAGCCGAGGCGTGTCTTCTGTGATGTAATCTTCTAGTCCTCCTAGCGAGCTCCTCTTGCCAGGGCCTTGCGTGAGTGATGTAACCTTGAGCCTGGAACGGCCTTCCCGGCAAGATCCGCTTGCCGGGTCTCGATCTTCTGCCTTGTATACTTCGCTCAATGGTTTGACATGGAGTAGGAAGGTCTCCGGCAAGCAGGTAAACCCCGCCTGGAAGTCTGCAACCGCCTGTGCACAAGTTGGGGTACCGAGGTACCCCTACCTTAGTACACCGACAGAGCCCCCGGCTGGGCCACACTGTGCCGAAGCGCTGTTGGGCCAGGCCCAAAACAAGGCACAGCACACGCTGCCCACGGCGCGCCAATCCACTTCGCATCGCCGCAGATCCCCAGAATCGCACGCGTCGATTGCGGCGCTAGGGAGACGTGGGCGCGTCGCGTCTTTAGGGCATCCACCTCGTGACTGTGGCGCAGGCGAGGTCACTTCACCCGCCGCCCGGCCTTTTCGCCACGCGGCCCTCATGCATGGGGGTCGTGGGCGGCGAAGGTGGGAGGCCGAGCCGTCACGGGCGGAGATGGCGAGTCGGCCCCGCTCCTCTGCCCTCCCTGCTTCCCGATTGGCCGGGCAGGGCGGTTGAGCCCCCACCTCGCCCTTTAAAAGGAGCGGAAGGGGAGCACAATGGTCTCACACTTCCTCTTCTCCCTTCATCTTCAGCTTCCGTTGTTCTTTCTGCCATGGAAGGAGGAAATCCTAGTTCTTCGACGGTGGCAGCGAGGGTCGCCTCCAGGCAGCGCACTTCTCCCTATTCAAGACCCGCGTGGAGCCGCCACGAGGGGAGAGGGAGGGGGCGAGGCAGCGGACGAGGCCGAGGGCGTGGTCGAGGCGGCCTGGGAGAGGCGGTCGGGCGACGTGCCTCCCCGCCCCTCCGGTGGCTCCTGCCCTCGAGGCGGTCCATACCGAGACTATCCTGAGTTCTTCATCAAGCTGCGCCGAGCGCCTGTCGCCGCCCGGCTGCCGGCCCTGTCATGGGCCGCGATGGAACCGGATCCGCCTGAGGTGATGGAGTTGCGCATGAGGGGCTGTGGGATCAGCGGCACTCGAGTGAGTGTCGTGTCCCCAGCCCCCGGCGTGATGTACTTCGACCGAGCGTGGAATACATTCGCCCGCATCCACAGCTTGACGGCGGGGTTTACCCTCCATTTCAAGTTAATGGGGGGCGACCTTCTGTAGGATCGGAAGTATGTCTAGAGGGGGGGGGGTGATTAGACTACTTGACAACTTAAAAATTTTGCCTTTTGATTGGGGTAGTTTCTTAGCAAGTTCACAATGTCAACTATGTCAAGTATCACCCTACACATGCAATTCTAGAGTTATGGCAGCGGAAAGTAAATTGCACGTATAGTAAATGAGAGGTGGAGAAGAGCAAACGCAAGTTGGTGACACGGAGATTTTTCTCGTGGTTCCGAGTAGGTGGTGCTATCGCCAATCCACGCTGATGGAGACTTCAACCCACGGAGGGTAACGGCCATGCTGAGTCCACGGAGGGCTCCACCCACTAAGGGTCCACGAAGAAGCAACCTTGTCTATGCCATCATGGCTCACGCCCACGGAGGACTAGCCTTACTCGGGGTAGATCTTCACGAAGTAGGCGATCTCCTTGCCCTTACAAACTCCTTGGTTCAACTCCACATCATGACGGAGGCTCCCAAGTGACACCTAACTAATCTAGGAGGCACCACCTCCAAAAGGTAATAGATGGGGTTGGTGATGATGAACTCCTTGCTCTTGTGCTTCAAATGATATCTCCCCAACACTCAACTCTCCTCACCGATTTGGCTGTGGTGGAGGAAGGATTGAGTGGAAAGCAACTTGGGAAGGCTAGAAATCAAGTTTCATATGGTGGGAGGGAGCAACTTGATCTCAACACAAGGGTAGGTAGTTTTCTTCTCGTAAATGTAAGGTAGGAGTGGTAGTTCTTTCGATGGCTCTCTCCACGAATGAAGAGGAGGTGGAGGGTATTTATAGCCTCCACATTAAAATCCAACTGCTACACACATTTGACCAATCTCGGCCGACCAAGTTGACAACTCGGTGAGACCGAAAGTTCAAATCTTAGAACGTTGGGATTTTCGGTGGGACCGAAAATACAATCTCTGTTAGTCCGATTCTTCCAAAGTCTAGGGTTTGCCAATCTCGGTGGGACCGATTTTCTCATCTCGGTGACACCGATTTGAGTACGTATGTTATGTAAGCTTGGCAACACCAATTTCGAATGACCGAGTTTGGAATCGAAAATCCGAGATTCTTAGGGTTTGGGTATATGGCTGAGGTGGTTCATCTCGTGACTGAGTTTGGAATCGTGGGACCGAGATTACTTATGGGTTTATGTTGGAATGAAAGATTGCTGATAGTTTGAGAGATAAATCACTAAGCACTTAGAGCAACCAGATCATCATCATAACCTCACCCCTTTTAATAGTATTGGCTTTCCTATGGACTCAATGTGATCTTGGATCACTAAACCAAAAATGGAGTCTTGAGCTTTTGCCAATGTTTTCCTTAGCATTTTGAGGGTCCACATCATCACCATTGCCATACCCATATCACCGAACTTTCTCAAATATTCTCAAGAAATGATTAGTTCAATGATATATATGTTGTTATTAATTACCAAAACCACCGGGATTAGTTGCACTTTCAATCTCCCCTTTTGGTAATTGATGACAACATATAGATCAAAGCTCGACAAATGATATAATCAATGAATGACATCGTCGCTTTGAGAAGTATGTGATAAGCAAGAGCTCCCCTAAATTTGTGCATTATTTAAGATTTATGCTTGAATGCAAATGCACAATCGATTAGGATCATGGGTTACTCTTCCATGTCACATACATCTTGGTGGAGCGACAAAAATGATAAGAATGAATAACATGCACCCAATCACCAAGACATGAGTAAATGATCATACAAGATATGAATGGAATATGATAGGCATCAAGCACACATTAAGCACAAGATGATCAAGCACTCATCAAGATAGAGCAAACGAGTATCAAACACACGAAGTATCTCAAAGAACTCAAAAGTATCTCAAGGAAAACCGCAAACGAAAGAGCAAAACGAGCACTCTCTCTCGAAGCCCTATGATCTATACACTTTCCCCCTTTGGCAACAAGTTACCAAAAGTTCGAAGGTATAGAGCTAATCGCCACTGGGACTCGCTAGGCGGCTCTGCTCATGCTGATGGAGTGGAGATAGCTGCATCTGCAAAGCTTCACCAAGTCTGTGGAGCCGGAGGAGTGGATATCGAGCCGGTGCCGAACCGACGGAGCTGTAGGAGGTGCCGATGTAGTAGCCCTGGGTCCGACATCGAATAGCAATTGATCTGGGCTTTGTGGGCACTGGAGCAGGCTGCTCATAGTCATCCCGACCATATCACCTTCCATCTCTCTCATGAGTTCTCGCTTTCTCCTCTTAGCTTCCTCGATGTCTCCTCAAGCTTGTTGACGGTGACCTGACTTCACCACCTTGACGTCAGAGCATGGAACTTATCCTCAACTATCCTCTCAAGGCTCTCCGAGACTGCACTATGCTGGCCAAAGCGTAGCTCAATTCTCCGAGTGGCTTCAAGAAGTTGTTCTGCAACGCCTTGGGCTTTGTCTGCTTCCTTCTCGGCTTTAGCTTGTTTGGCAGCTTCAGACTTAGCATGTCCTTCTACGATGTGGGAGCATCCTCACCATCACAACCTCGTTATCCTCATGTTCAAAGGCAAGGGCAAGTGGGGTCTATCCAATGTAGGTGTCCGTGCCAAACTTGGCATTAATGAGCATCCAATATGCGAGCAAACCCACACGACCTCTTCTCGTCTCTGTCATTCCCTCTTGATAGTCTCAACTATCGTGTCCATCACCTTAAAAGGTGTCTTCGATCTAGAATGTGCAGCATGTTGATAGAGTACCCTCTTATCATGCGGTGGTCCTCGACTTAGGCATCAAAGTATGCCTCGTAATGGTGTTGGTGGTTGGGAGACCTGCCTGAAGATAATAGACTGAACCAAGCTTCCATATCTCAACATCCTTCTCCTTTACCTCATTGTACATGTTCTTCATTGACTCGTGATTTTTCTTCGAATGCCATAGACATCAATATCATCTTCCTTGAAACTGGTGCATTCAGCAATGCTCGCCATTCTTCAACAAGAGAATGGAATCTCGCCTTCATCATCCATACAATTCGCCATCCGGATAGAAGTGTGCGGTGGCATAGAACGCATGATCATCTCATCGCTCCAAGCACCAATTTCGACCAACGAACTCGCAATCCCACAAGCAAAGGAAGCTTTCATGCACATGTGGGAAGTAGTCTCGTGTTTTCACCGTCGATGTATTTCCACTACATATCTCGTGTCAAGAATAATTGGCTTCTTATCCATGAGCACTGCCTCATAAAAGTCTTGTTGCTCTCTAGTGTGGAATCTTGAGTCAACTGCTGTTCTTCTCCGGTGGCATATGGATCAACTTGCCTCCATAGCCTCGAGTCCTTTATCCTTCCTTTCCTTCATATTTTCAGCTCGAGGATGAGCTTCATTATGAACTGCGTTTCGCCTCGAGCTTGAGCAAAACATGAGCCTCATCATCCGATTCTCGCAGTGGCACATTGTCCTTCTTCTTCTCTCAAGGTGTATGTTCTCACAGCCTTCTTTGGCTTGGCAGCTGGTTTGGCTTGGGCTGCCTTTTGCTGGAGCTGATTGCTTAGCTTTTGTGGGTGCTCCTGCCTCGATGGCATCACCCATCAACTTCGCTTCGAGGAGGCCGAGGTGCTTCTCATCGTAATCATCATCATCGCCTTCTTCATGAACTTTCCTCTTCCTCTTGGAAGTCTTCTTGATCTTGCCGGAGGTTTCTTCCATGCTGAGCTTCAGCAAATGAGGATTTTGTCACTTTGCTTGTGCCTTTCTTTGACTGTTGCCCTTGATAGCTCTTGGCAACCACTTGCCTTTTTGGCTTAGAAGTTATTTCCTCATCTGCAACAAAGTCTGAATCCTCCTCATCAGAATTTCTCTTCCTCCTGCCCTCGTAGCAGCCGCAGCAGTCCACTTGGAGTGCTTCTCTCCATCATCTAAAAACTGCTTGCTTCGACTTGTAGCTGCCTCGAATCTCAATCGCATCTCGCACTGTTCGACCGCTACTTCCATCGTATATGACCGACAACCTGTGAATAGAATAGGTATAGGCGTAATAGAAGAGTTATCACAAACTGCAGAGGATTTTGCAAAAGAATGAGTTCAAACTTTAGTTTTAGGTTTTCACAGAATACATGTCGGTCTCGACCGAAGTCTATCAATTCGTGAAACCAAATGTCTAAACAGCACTACATACACCACTTTCGTTGACCGAAATGGGTTTCGTCTAGCCGAGACTACTAGGGTTTCATCGAATCTTCACTTCGGTCTTACCGATTTGCACAACTCGGTTTCACCGAAAAGTGCAAAGGTAATGGCCAGAGGCCAAATCGGTCATCCGAAAATGTCGAATCGGTCACACCGAGATGTGTTCATGGAAACCTAACCCTAAAATTTTCACTAAATTTGTTCTATGACCTAAACGGCGGATAGGAGATCTCAATCTTGGCAAGAAACATGGCAACGCCTAACGTGCATTGAATCAGCGGTTGAGCACGAGAGGATGAAACTCACCCAATGCGGTGGAGCTTCACCACGGCGGCAACGGCGCGATGAGAAGGACCGCTGACGGCGATGGAGACCACAAGGCGAGGGCGCACAAAGCGACGGCGGAGACGATCCGGAGACCAAGGCGACGGCAAATAAGGGTTTGAGGGCGGCGCTTGAAGAAGTAATCAACGCGCCGTCCTCGAGTATATATACCCTTCGGTTGTCGGTGGGACCGAGTTTGAAAACTCGGTGGGACCGAGATGGTTAATCGCGCAAGCTACACACTTCGTCACGCCGAATTTGAAACTCGGTTTCACCGAGGTGAAAACCTAGATCAATCCAAGTGATTTCGGTCTGTCCGATTTGAGTATATCGGTTTGACCGAAAGTACTTAGAAGGTTTTGGAAGTTAGGCTTTTGACGGATCGGTGGCTCCGAGTGCTCCTCACTCTGTCTCGTCCAAAAAGTCTTGTTCAAAGTTTGTGATATAAGCATGAATAGAGTTTGAGACAAGAAAGCATAGATAGCTAGGGGAGGAACTTAGGCATTCTTGTCCATCCATTTGGTCAAAAAGAAAGAAAGCCAAAAGACCAAAGCAACAAATGGATGTCCTCGAATGGATAAAATCATGCATCCAACATGCTCACACAATAAGATAGCAAATGAAATATGTGTCAAACATGCACAAACAAAACACTAACAGCTAGCACACAATTTGGCGATGACTAGGTCATCTATATATGAGTATATTGACTTAGGAGTCAAATGAGAACATTTGATCATAGGTCATACTCATCGCTTAAGCACAAGTGGGGTTACCACTTTTCCATAAAGCATTGATGTGTTCACATCATTAGAAGATGCTTTAGCTCATTTCTTTAGAGCAAAGCTCCCCTTGATGTGAGAACCCTTTTAAAGGGTCAAACTAACCTTGGGTTGTCGTTGAAGACTTCATGTAGATGTTGAAGATGTGGATGCTCAATGTTGATGAAGATCATCAAGAGTTGGGAGCAATCCTTTGGATTCGGCACTTTCAATACCTACATGGGTTAGTCCCACAAGGAACAAACAAGAATATCCATGGACATAGATTGAAGTACACAATAGATGATGTCCATGAAAGCAATGATTACCTTGTCCCTTGACTTACCAACATGAGGGTTTGTGACTCCATGAACTAGTGCAAGATGTGGAAGTTGATTGCACAAGTCCTTGCCAAAATGAATATGAGTGAAGTATATTACGGAGTCACCCTCAAGAACTCTCTAGTTCTTCTTCTTCGATCCACATCATCTTGATGGGAATCCTTGGGGTAGTAGTTGAGCTTGTTGAAGTAGAACTTGAAGTTGCCTTGGGAACCCACTTGACCATGGCCTTGGGTGCTTCAATGAATGCATCAATCTCCTCTTGAAGCTTGTCCTTGCCTTTTAGCTTGTGGTCTTGTGGTGGAAGGTCATCTTGAGCTTGTTCCTCATTGGAAGAAGTAGGATCATACTTCTCCTCTTGAGAGACAAACTTTGGAGTGGGATATTGACCTTCTTCCCATTCAACACCCTCGGCGCTGAACTTTCGCTCAAAACCAATTCCTTGATTCTTCCTGTCTTCCTTGTTTGCGAACAATTTCTCAAAGCTTTTGCTTCCGCAAGACTCTTGTAGACACCTTTCTATAATCCTTTCAATAGACTATTTTCTTGCTCAAGTGAAACTTGGCTTGAAACATTGTTAGTGGAATCAAGAGAATTACTAGAAGTAACAACATTTGATTTAGCATGATTATTGTTACTACTAGATGAAGAATTTTTCTTATGCTTGTCATGCTTAGTTTTGATAGGTGGCAAGAAATTAGACAAGAGAAGTCGCTTGGCAAGATATGAAGAACTCTTCTTTCAAGATCGCCATTGATAGCTTTTAGAAACTCATGTTCTTGCTCTAGATTGAGCTTCTCGGCGTAGCTTCTCATGAGATCTTAGGAGCTCTCTATGATCTTCTTGAGTTGTTTCATGAGCTAACTTAAGAGTGTTTAGTTCTTTAGTTAGACGCTCAATCTCCTTCATAGCATTGTCATTCGACTCTTCTCGACTATAAAGACTACTAGCATGTTCATCATTACTAAGCTCACTAGATTTATCATGTAAAAGCTCATCTTCACCAAGCAAGTCATCCTCATCACTATCAAAGTCAATAAACTCAGGATGTGATACCTTGGGGCCTTTTGCCATGAAGCATCTTCCAATTCCCTCATTTGGTGAATCAAATATGTCATAGGAGTTGGAGTTGGAGGACACGAGAGCAAGACCGCAACACCTTCATCTTGATCAGATTCGAGTTGGAGTGATAGCTTTTCGAGTGATTGTCGGAGTCGGAGCCGAAACCCATTCACCAACATGAGCTTGATGTTTTCTTCTTGTGTAGCTCCTTGATGACTTGTCTTTCCTTTCCTAATCCTTGCTTCTCCGAGAGGATCTTCGCTCATAACGATCATCTCTACTCCTTCTCTCTTTTCGAGGCGACTCTTCTCTTGAGCTTCTTCTTCTTGGAGATTCTTCTCTCTCTCTTGTGGGAGTCGAACACTCATTTGAGTAGTGTCCGGTCTTCCACAATTGTAGCAGTTTCGATCACGACTAGAAGATCTCTTTTCATCATATGATCTAGACTTTGAGCTTCTTTCCTTGCTTCTACTCTTGTAGAATTTGTTGAAGTTCTTCACCATTAGGCTTATCTCTTCATTGGAAACTAGCTTGTCACTTGAGGATGTGGGAGCTTCAACTGCAGCTTTGTAAGCACCACTTGACTTGTTGTGAAGCTCTTCCTTATCTTTAAGTGTCATCTCATGAGCAACAATCCTTCCAATGACTTCGTAGGCTTGAGATCTTTGTAGTTTGGCATCATTTGGATCAAAGTGCACACGGTGTCATACTTTCCATCCAAAGCTCGAGAATCTTCTTGATGATGAATCGGTCGGTCATTTCTTCGCTTCCTAAGCCTGCCATCTCATTGGTGATGAGAGCAAGCCTAGAATACATTTCAGCGAATTCTTCACCTTCCTTCATCTTGAACTTGTCAAGTCGACCTTGAAGAACATCTAGCTTTGATTCCTTCACGGACTCGGTACCTTCGCATTTCACCAAAGTATCCCAAATCTCTTTGCATTCTCAAGACGGCTGATCTTGTTGAACTCCTCGACACAAAGCATTGAAGAGAATGTCACAAGCTTGAGCATTGTTCAGAACATCCGCAACTCATCCGCAGAGCTTCGCGATCCGAACTTTTCCTTCTTCAAGAACTCACCTTGCAAGCCAACACAAATAATGCCCCATGCGCGTGGTTATGTCCAAGAATATGCATTTTCATTTTATGCTTCCAACTAGCAAAATTTGAACCATCAAAGTAAGGACCTCTACGAAAATTACCTCACTAGACGCCATACTCTCCTAGGTTGTGAAACCAAGCTTATGGAGTCCAATGCAATGGAAACCAATCCAATGGAGACCAAAGCTCGATACCACTTGTAGGATCGGAAGTATGTCTAGAGGGGGTGATTAGACTACTTGACAACTTAAAAATTTGCCTTTGATTGGAGTAGTTTCTTAGCAAGTTCACAATGATAACTAAGTCAAGTATCACCCTACACATGCAATTCTAGAGTTATGGCAGCGAAAGTAAATTGCACGATAGTAAATGAGAGGTGGAGAAGAGCAAACGCAAGTTGGTGACACGGAGATTTTTCTCGTGGTTCCGATAGGTGGTGCTATCGCCAATCCACGCTGATGGAGACTTCAACCCACGGAGGGTAACGGCTGCATGAGTCCACGGAGGGCTCCACCCACTAAGGGTCCACGAAGAAGCAACCTTGTCTATGCCATCATGGCCTACGCCCACGGAGGACTAGCCTTACTCGTAGATCTTCACGAAGTAGGCGATCTCCTTGCCCTTACAAACTCCTTGGTTCAACTCCACATCATGACGGAGGCTCCCAAGTGACACCTAACCAATCTAGGAGGCACCACCTCCAAAAGGTAATAGATGGGGTTGGTGATGATGAACTCCTTGCTCTTGTGCTTCAAATGATAATCTCCCCAACACTCAACTCTCCTCACCGATTTGGCTGTGGTGGAGGAAGGGATTGAGTGGAAAGCAACTTGGGAAGGCTAGAAATCAAGTTTCATATGGTGGGAGGGAGCAACTTGATCTCAACACAAGGGTAGGTAGTTTTCTTCTCGAAATGTAAGGTAGGAGTGGTAGTTCTTTCGATGGCTCTTCCACTAATGAAGAGGAGGTGGAGGGTATTTATAGCCTCCACACAAAATCCAACTGCTACACACATTTGACCAATCTCGGCCGACCGAAGTTGACAACTCGTGAGACCGAAAGTTCAAATCTTAGAACGTTGGGATTTTCGGTGGGACCGAAAATACAATCTAGGTTAGTCCGATTCTTCCAAAGTCTAGGGTTTGCCAATCTCGGTGGGACCGACTTTCTCATCTCGGTGACACCGATTTGAGTACGTATGTTACGTGCTTGGCAACACCAATTTCGAATGACCGAGTTTGGAATCGGAAAATCCGAGATTCTTAGGGTTTGGGTATATGGTCGAGGTGGTTCATCTCGGTGTGACTGAGTTTGGAATCGGTGGGACCGGGATTACTTATGGGTTTATGTTGGAATGAAAGATTGCTGATAGTTTGAGAGATAAATCACTAAGCACTTAGAGCAACCAGATCATCATCATAACCTCACCCCCTTTTAATAGTATTGGCTTTCCTATGGACTCAATGTGATCTTGGATCACTAAACCAAAAAAAGGAGTCTTGAGCTTTTGCCAATGTTTTCCTTAGCATTTTGAGGGGTCCACATCATCAGTCATTGCCATACCCATATCACTGAACTTTCTGAAATATTCTCAAGAAATGATTAGTTCAATGATATATATGTTGTTATTAATTACCAAAACCACCTGGGGATTAGTTGCACTTTCACCTTCTCGCCGTCAAGGTCTTCGGGGATTCCGGGATCCGGGCGAGATGCCGTGTGGACAGCTCCTCCGATAGCGAAGGTCCCTCCTCGAGCGAGAGTGACGAGGAGGGGAGCGACAACGGCGACGACGGGGATGGCGGGTCCGACTAGGCGTCGGATGCCGCCTGCCAAGGCACCGCCAAGACCCATCATCCGGTCGCCGCCTTCGAACTCCCCGGGGCCGCCTCCTTGGGCGGCCGGGCGAGGAGGCTGCGGAAGAGGAAGAGGGGTGGCGCAAGGCCACAAATCGAGTACGAGGGCGAGGAGCCCTCGCCAGCCAGGTTGACGCCCCACCACCCCGCCAAGCTCGCCCGGCGCCTCCGCCTCCGCCAAGCTCCCGGCCGGCCCTCGAAGTTCTCTTGCGTCTTCTCGCGCCTGTAGCTCTCCTAGGCGCCTTTTGCCCTTCCTGCAAGCCTCTCTTGCCGGGCCTCCTTGACCTACCTCCTAACTCCCTAACAGAGAAACAGAGAGGATTACGGGCATCTTATCTTTCAATTTGTAAGCCCTCGGCCTTAGTTGCATTTAAAATATCTAATCCTCTCTATCATGTTTTTCATCCTCTATGGACTTGTACTAAACTAGAATGTTTTTAATGAAAAGAGGGGAACGCTTGTCGGACCGCTGCCTCTTTACTTGACTTCGTGCCTTGTATGTTCCCATCCCACGCCGGGAGCTTGCCGGTGCGAACACGCTTGCCGAAAAGGGACATCAAGAGTTCGTTGGCGGGTTGCTTCCGCAAGCAACCTTGCCGGAGCTGCAGCGGCGACTTGTGTTTGTTGAGCGGGCTCGAAACGAAACAAGGGCGCGACACTCACTGTCGCAGCTCACTTAAATCGCTGAGCGTGCTCGAAAACAAACCAAGGCGCGACACTTGTCGCAGCTCACTTAGATCGTTGAGCGTGCTCGAAAACAAACCAAGGGCGCAACTGGGCCACGACCTGGCTCCTCCGCGCATGGGTTTTACAAGACACGCTCGTTCAAGGACGCAGCTCCGCTTTCCCCGGTCCATGAGAGGATGCATGACGAGGGATGAAAAACTTATCTGATATCACAGCCCCCGGCGACTCTGGCTTGCCGGGGATGAATCTTGGTATTTGCAGCCCCCAGCAATCCTGGCTTCGCCGAGACCCAGGTGTCGGTGTGCCTTTGCCGCTGGCGTCGTGGTCCCCGGGGATCCTGGCTTGCCGCGGAGGAATTTCGGACTTGCAGCCCCCAAAAAAGCCGGGTTTGCCGGGCCCAAAGCCGGGCGCCCTTCTGTCCTTTCCTTGTCGCTGTTATTTTAGTCACGAAAATAACTTAGACAGCGCTGCAATAAGTTACTCTTTTCGTGGCATAACTTTAGGTTGGGCAACGCAATGCCATGCTTCGCTTCTTCGATGTTTATACTTCACGCTTTTTTAGGGAACTTGTCGGTGCATACACGCTTGCTTGAAAAGCGGAACATCAGCAGTTCGCCGGCGGTGTTGCCCCGACAAGCAACCTTGTTTGGCGATTGCAAAACGCACTTGTGTTTGTTGAGCGGACTCGGAAACGAAATAAGGCGCGACACTTGTCGCAGCTCACTTAAATCGTTGAGCGTGCTCGAAAACAAACCAAAGGCGAATCGGGCCACGACCGTTCCTCCGCGCACAAGTTTCTTATATGAAGGACGCCTCATGGCAAGGCTTGCTATGTTACTTCGTACTTTACACCTTTTGTGCGCTTTTACCCTCGCTTCTAGGGAACTTGCGGCAAGGCCCTTGCCGCGAAGCGCTGAGTGCTGAACTCGAAGCAGCTGCCGGCCAAGGTCTTACCGCAGCAACCTTGTTGCTGTTAGTCGCAACGCACTTAGCTTGTTGAGCGGACTCGAAAGCGAAACAAGGGCGCGACACTTGTCGCAGCTCACTTAAATCGTTGAGCGTGCTCGAAAACGAAACAAGGGCGCGACACTTGTTGCAGCTCACTTAAGTCGCTGAGCGTGCTCGAAACAAGATAAGGGTGCGGCTATCACGGTAGGTTCCTCGCGCAAGATGTATTATGCGTACAAAGGACGAACGCACGAGGAACATAACATAAAAACATGGAACTAAGGAGTGCTCAGACAAAAGCTCGGACAACTTAGCTTTTCCATCTTCGTGATCCGCAAGGCCGCACTTCTCCTCGATTTCCTCCTTGTACGCCACACCCTCACGCTTCTGTGGAACTCCGGCAAGAAACACACTTGCTGAGTGCGGAACATCAGCAGCCATTGGCGTGTTGCCTCCGGCGGAAGATCTTGTCGGGCTAGTTGTGCGCGCCTTCATCGCTCAAATGGACTCAAAGCAGATCAGGGGCGAACTTAGCCACTTAATCGCCCCTTTGCGCATGGTGTTTTCCATACAAGGTAATGGATTTTCAAGGGATACGCTCAAAAGTTTGAAACCGACCGCTTTTTGCCTTATCGCTGTGGAGCTCGATGGCATCGCCCTCGACGGCGGCGCAAGAAGACTCGGAGAGGTGCGCTTGCCGGAGCAGGCACCGGAGCTGTTCTTGCCGGGCTTAGCCTTTGGTAAATCTGCCTTTGCCTTCTCGCACTTGCCGGTGGAGCTCGATGGGACGTCCTCGACGGCAGCGCAGCACTCCGAAGAGGTGCGGTTGCCGGAGTGGGCCCCAGAGCACTTGCCGGACTTGGTCTTCGTCTTCTTCCCGGATTGGAGGGGAGCGGGAGCGAGCGGTGTGGGGAGCGGGATATGCTCGGACTCCTAACAGCGTTAGGAGGAGCAGGGTCCCCCCCCCCGGCGCCTTCGCTTTGCTTGTGTCCGGACGATGGTCCGGAACATCCCGCGAGCCTCTGGTGTGTCCTTGCCCCAGCATGCGGATACCTCCTCCCGTGGTATGGCGCTGCTGGGTTGTCGTGTGTTGAGATGGACGCGGTATGTCCACGGAGACCGAGGCGCGGTCATCTGTCTTGTCCTTGGATCTGGTGGCGCCGCGAAAGTGTCTCGCCGGCGACCACCTTCTCCGACGGCGTTTCCTCCGCCCACCGCTGGCTCCGGTGGCGGCGGATGAGACGCTGGATCGGTTCGCAACCCCAAGCCTTCTTCTTCGGGCCATGGCGCAATTGTTGATGAAGTTGTTGATGAAATTGGAGAGGTTGATGAAGAACGCGCCTGCTGAGCGCCGGATCAGGTCCGCACAACCTCGACGCCTACCGGCGCGCCAAAGATGTCGGGGAGAACCGCCGCCACACGAACACCTATGGGGCCGGAGCCCTTGTCATGTGGCGGCACGAGGGCGGAGGGAGCACGAGAGAGCGGATCGAGGCGAGCACGCGGGCGGTTTTACCCAGCCTGGAGCTCTCCGGAGAGATAAAACTCCTACGCTGCTTTGGTTTGTATTGAGCTCGAGCTTGAAGAGCTACGTAGCAGGCTACACCGAGCGCAAGAGTTGCTAATGTTTTTCCGCCCAACCCCCTCCACGCTGTGCATGGGCCTCCTTTTATAGTGCAAGGGTCACCGACAGTGTCAACTCGCAGCTCCGCCCATCTGCTCTACTTTTTTGCAAGTTTGGAGGTCATGGCCTTTTAGTGCGGTGGATCTTGCAATAACGCTTGCCGGAGCTGCCCCGCTTGTCGGCGGCCGCCAAATTTCACCGAGTCGCCGGTCTTGGCTTTGTTTGAGCCGCCCGCTGTCGGAATGCTCAACAGCTAGTACGCCCTTAGCTTTCTCTTCCTATTATTCCACCTCTCGTTCTTCTGCCGGGCGCGCCCTCACCGCCGATCCTTCGCCCGCAATCTCCGGGATTTTCCTTCCTCTTCAAATTTCGGGCGATTGTCGGCGCAGAGCGCAGCTCACCGACATCTTCCGATCGACATTCATCTCTCTCTCCGCTGGTTACGCACGCTGATGAAACGCGCCGATAACCGCGCGGTGGACGCCGGAATGCTGCGCCGCACCGGCTGAATCTATGTATATACTTGCGCAGGGGCTCTCCTTCCGATGAGTAAATGGAGGTCACTTTCTATGAGGCTTGTGGTCACCGTGAAGGCGCCACAAACTGATGACACAGGTCCGCCCATGAAGAGATGGAGCCGCCCGCAAGTGCATGAGCCAAGATCTCGACTGGGCTTGAGTACCAGCGAAGTAGTTGGCGAGGATCTTCTCGCCGCGCCCGCAGCTCGCACCGCTGATGGTGTAGATGCCGAGGAACTCCGACGGTGTATCCTGCCATCATACTTCGTGCACATCTGCTTGAAGTTTTAGTTTGGGCCATCGATTTGCCGAATCGCGGTGAACGCAGGGCAACTCCGCCAGACGGCAAGTCGCTCGTTCTCCGGCGGTGCGCACGGCGCTGGTCCGCACGCTGGTCGATTGACGCCGCTTTCTCCGCGCTGGCGCGCGCGAAGCGTTTTCGTGGCCGCTGCTTTTGAGAACGTGGCGCTGATCCCGCGAAGTTCGCGGGTCCGGCGACGCGTGGAGTCGGGCGCTGTTGGTCCCAGAAGGTGATCTTGGCTCTGTGGGGCTGGAGCGACGGAAGCGGCACCCTCAGCCGTCCTGCTGGCGCCCCGCCGCGTGGGCGTTGTTTGCCTCGACGCGCTCGGTCAGCCGGGTTGTCGCCATTGGCAAAGCCGACGAGGTCAGATGGGCCATCCTCCGCCTGCCGATCTTGTGTGGCGCCGAGGGAAGTTCAGAAGCAACCGGGCTCGGGCCAGCGCTTCTCCGCAGTCTTGGGCAGGTGGTGATGGCGCGCGAGGAGCGAGACGTGCTCGACTCCCAATCGGGTTGGGAGGAGCAACACTTGTCCAGCGATCAGAGCCACTCGCACCAAGATGTGCTCAGGCATGCCGCCAATGAAGCGCCCCGCGACCCACCGGCTTGGCCTTGCTCTAACGCGAGCACGGGTGCTTTGAGCACCGGGCGTTGTTGGCCTTGAACTTTGGGACGGGCGCAAGGTCAAGACCCGCCGACGCTATGGGACTTGTTCTTGATCTGTGACGACATCGAGACCCACCGCGGCACTCACCGCCATTGGTACGCCCACTCACCGCCGCTTAGCCCGGGCGGTATGGTGGAGTCGGCAGACGGAGCGCCACCTCCAAGGCTTCTTTGCGGCATGTCGACGATGACGCTGACGAAAAGCGCGTGGAGACCGGATCGATGCTCACGACTCGACGCCCCTACCCGGGCGCGCCAAAGATGTCGGGTCCGGACGCCAGATTCGCGGGCCTCGGCACCTATGGGGCACTCGGGGCCCCTTCGTTCGGGTGGGAGCGAGGGGCCGCAGAAAGCAGATCGAGGTCGAGCACGCGCTGGAGACGGTCGATCTTTACCCACTGGTTTCCTCCCGAGATACCTCATCGCTACTCAGGTTGTTATTTGATCCGCTCAACGCGGCGAGCATATGGTGGTGCTGCGGTGTCGAATGAATCAACCCCTTCTACGCATGCGCGCCTCCCTTTATAGTCCAAGGGGTACCTGGTGGTGCCAGAGGAAGAGGGGGAAACGTAAAGCGCAGGTTGGTACAACAGCAGACAACAGGTTCTACCTAACTCGACGGGACAAGGGCATTAAATGCCCGTCCGTCACAAGAACAAAGGCAAGTGGAGGACCGTTAGTGAGCCTCCCGTGCCACGACGCCCTCGCTACCCGCTTACACTCGCCTGCAGATGGTTATGAGTATCCCGCCACGCGTTTGCGGCCCGGTGACGACGCCACAGTGCACCGGAGTTGGGTGGCAGTTTTACGGGCGGTGCGCCTTGTCATGTCTTGTCGGGCCGCAGCTTGGGTTATCGCCTGCTGGCGACAAGGGCGCCGTGGGTGTTTTCCGTGGTGCTATGAGTTAGCTCCGCAAGCTCCTCTTGCCGGGCCGCTTTTGGTACTTTGTTCTTGAATGGCAAAGAGAGGATGGGGAGCCTTGCCGAAGGCCATAAGCCTTGCTGCTGGGTGCTACGACCTTGCGGCACAAGTTCGGGTACTAAGGTGCCCTCACTTTAGTACATCGACAAATCACCATACGATCAACGCAGTGATCTTCTCAAACGGACGCCTCTCAAGCAGATTCTTCAGCCTCCGCCGGATACCAGTGGGTGCCGAATCCTCCGCCCTCCGACCGGATACCCTGTGGACGACATTTCGTGCTCGCCTCATTTATCCGACGGCGCCAGACGGAGGTATGTTATTGCCCATCATCTCCTAAGAAGGTCCCCTCAAGATGAATTCATATGAGAAGGTTGCAGATCCGAATCAGAGTATAAATATTTCATACTCCATGTACACAAATGAAGGTATTTCTTACTAATTAACTCCCCTTTCATACTCACGGCTCACTTGAGGGCTGGTCCTTTGACGATGATTGTGCGCCTCGATTCTCCGACGCCGGACTTCGGTGAGGATCTCTCCCACGCTTAGGGGCTTTCTCCTGATCTTCGAGGCAGTCCTTTCTGGCGAGGGGTTTCCCTTTCTCCCCCTTTGGGTAAATATTAGCTCTCTATTTTCCTCACGCCTTCTATGGGCGCCGACCTCCAACATTCGACTAGCACGGGCTCCAAAGTATGGATTCGGGAGGGGGCCGACACCTTATCACTTTGATCGCGCCACCCATTCCTGTAAAGAACAAGGGTCAGAGGCGAACTCTAGAAAGGCAACAAATGAATGTCCTGACCGAGCTATTTACCGAGTATCCGGCGATCGCGCTTAGGCCCGCTCTCGCCAACCGACACGCCACCGGGTCCAAGAACAACTCAGACATCTCCACGGGTCGCACCCATAAAGTTGAGAATCCAGGTCCCTCCGGTTGAACTCCCATAGACTACGACGGGTGTGAGCAGGCGTAAGATGCCCGATTAGCATAACTCGTGATCACCTTGATCAGTCGATCTCCCTCGCTTGAGGTCTCGAACCGCCCGCAGTGAGGGCACGCCTTCTGACGCCCCATTGAGCTCCTTGGTCGACCCACACACATTAATGGGCGGAGGTCCCGGCGGAATGAAGGCGGCGGCTTTTGTCATTTCTCGAGCGGTGATGTAGAACCACCCTGCCACGCCCAAGTTCCTTGAAGGAACTCATCGGGCCACGGGCATCGGCTTTTTGCTTATGGTCGCCTCAAGATTCGCTGACACCCCTCGATCATCTTCGCCCACTTGAAGGTCTTCACCACAGGCCGGCGGGGAGTGACGCAGGAAGGCTTCAGATGATAATGAATGCGAGATATGGAGGATGGACTGAGCCAAGTCGCGGAAAGTCCAGCCCATAGTAGAACAGGAGTCCTCTCACAAAGGGTCCGCTGGAAGCCTAAACTCGACGGAGGTGGGATACGAAGACGACGATTCACCGGCTCGGGAGGGCACGGCCGCCTTGGGCAGTGCAACCCGGCATAAACCTCAGAGGCTGTGTACTTGGTCTCAAGCAACTTCATTATGTCCTCCTCCGTGGACGGAGGGTATCCACCGCCCCGGAGGTCGAGCCGACATGGTTGAGGATCCGGCGCTCAACTGAGGCCTCGTGTTGGAACCGAGCCAAGAAGAGATTCGATGCGAGATTGAAGAACAAGGACATGCCCTTGGTCCTCTTATAAAGAGGAAAAATACCAAGAGCCGCTCTTCGGACCATTCGAGATTCACCTTCGATAGAGGAGGCGTATGACGCCATACCACGCATTTATTGATGAGAATCCCGAGATAAGGGGACACGATCTCCGCCGACAAGACGTGCAAGGAAACCGCCTACTAAACGCGGAGGTGGTATAGTAAAAACGATTCAAACAAAGGCTTGGTAGCGTGATGTCACGATAATGCGCAAACAGATTGAGCTAGTGTATATTTTATTCTCTACGGTGAATGGAATTTATTTTGCAAGAGCCGACACTATCCCGGTGTTCATGATCTCTCGATTATTCAAGGAGGAACCCGCTTTGCAATGCCGAACATTATGTGCGCCGGACTTATCGCTATGAAGACCGGTTCAGGGCTACCGAGGAGTCCTCGGATTAGGGGTGTCCTGACAGCCGACTATCATTATCCGCCGACTCCAAGACTACGAAGATACAAGATTGAAGACCCGCCGGTCCCTGTGGGACTTTCATGTGGAAGGCAAGCTGGCAATACGGATATGTAGATCTCCTACCATCAGAACTAACTCGTAATTTAGCCTCCTCCAGGTCCATATAAACCGGAGGGCTTTAGTCCGAGGACAACATACATTACAACAATCATACCATAGGCTAGCTTCTAGGTTTAGCCTCCTTGATCTCGTGGTAGATCTACTCTTTGTACTACCCATATCATCAATATTAATCAAGCAGACGAGGGTTTTACTCCATCGAGAGGGCCCAACCGGTAAAACATCGTGGTCTCGCTCTCGTTACTATCTCGCTTAGACGACGCCTGGGACCCCTACCAGATCCGCCGTTTTGACAATCGGCAAGAGGCACGGTGGGCCTTTGTTCTTCCAACTTTTGAGGAGTTCGTCCGCCAACGCCCTCAACTCTTGGCTAGTGCTTGTGTCTTGGAGTTCTTCGCCTACGGTTGGCCCGCCAACATGGTCAACTCGTTGGTCGGTCCGCTTCCTCGAGATCGCCATCTCCAAGGTTGTCCGCCGCAACTCTTGCCAAGTGCTCCAGATCCATCAATGAACCGACAAACAAAAGCAATCAAAAGGAAACCACAATCGCAATGAAAACGGGAAAAGAATAGGATGTGAGAATCGGTCGTATTCAAAAAGAAGATTATTGGAATGAAAATATAGCAGCATAACTAATTACCGTCCTTCGCCGATAGAGAAGAAAATGGCAGTAAGGAGTAGTCGGAGGAGGTTTTCTTCAGAAAGGAAGAAAGGGCTTGAACGAGCGCTCCAATGAAATGATGTTGCTTCCGTTCCGCCCAACATGGAGGCCACCTCATCGCCGCTGGTGTGTGGTTTTGTGATATGACGGGTCATGACGGCCACACCTGTGGTGTCGTGAGTCTCGAGGTAGCACCTCGCTGTGATTTGGTGGATGGCACACGGTCCGATGCTTTGAAATGTCATTAACTTGATTTTAGTCTCTTTAGTATTTGGATCCAAGCATGATGAGGCTAACAAGTTTTAGTCACTTTTTATCATGAGACTAAATGTATCAAAGCACTCTCTCAAGTTGGTTATAATGGGGAGTACTTAGACTAGTGTCATGCATATGACACAAGTGTAAGTTACTACCTCCATAGTGCAAAAACATAGTAGTAGTATCATAGATTGCTTCATTTATTATCTCATAGACTCTTTTGCTCTCGGAAAGCTTATGTTACAAGAATATATTATGTTACCACAAGCACCTATTTCCTCATTAAATACTTCTTGCCACATAAGCAAAATTGTCTTGGGATGTTGTTACTTACTCTGAGTTACTCCCGAGGGAGTCCCGACTAGGGGTGTCCGGACAATGACTATCAATATCCACGGACTTACACACGAAGATAGAAGATTGAAGACTCCTACAGTCCCAAGGTACTTTCCTTGGCGTGAAGGCAAGCTTGGCGACAACGGATATGTAGATCTCCACCATAGTAACCGACTTTGGTAACCCTAGCCTCCTATTCATATAAACCGAGGGCCTTAGTCCGTAGGGACTAACATTACATCTCAACAATCATACCATAGGCTAGTCAGGATTAGCCTCCTTGATCTCGTGGTAGATCCACTTGTACTACCCGTCGTGGATTTGTCACGCAGTATGTCCTAGTGAAAGGACTTAGTCGTGGAGCCATCGCCACGGGTTTACTGAAGGTTAAAGTGGACACAAAGACACAAGGGTTTATATTAGCCGCCCTTCATGAAGGTAAAAGCCTACATCTAGTTGTGATGGAATTGATGTGGTCTCGATGGCTAGGAGCAAACAAGCTTCGCTTAGGCTCGAGTTGTGGTTGTTCGTTTTTGAATCGCGTCGTCGCCCCTTATATACACGTAGTGACGCCTGCCGGTTCATAGAGTCCCAACCGTTCATACTGTGATCCCGTTGGTATCTCTATTCCTAACTTACAATACAAGTGGATACATCAGGCCGGTTTACGGCTACAAGTTCTAAACCGACTACGTGCCTTGGGTCTTTCTTCTCGCTTGTACCACTAACGGAGTTAACTCGCCCAAGCTGGCCGGTTTACACCCAGTGGTAATATCCCCACATTAGGCCCCATTGATTTGAATCGTTCATGTCAATCTTCGCAAAGCTTGTATCTTGACATCTTCTAGTGACTGGTAAACCGCCATGTCGCCATCACTCGTTATCAGAACCGCATGACGTCATCCTGAAATTTTATCATTTATAGCGCCTCTTTAATAGCAGCTTCCTGGATCCACGCTGCTGACCTAGCTTGGCTGCCTTATAAATAGGACCGGGTGATTTCTTCCTTCGCTTCCTCTTTCTTCGCCTTCCTCGCCATTGTTCTTGAGCTCCGCCATCGCCTGCCGACTTCGGCTCCGGGTCAGCCGATCGACCGAACGTACTCGTAACATTGCGTTTTTCCCGCCTTCTCCGCTCCCTAGTTTCTTCCTTCTTGACTTAGATCTGCTTTTTTAGGGTTCCAGCTTTCATCGGTTCTTCTTCGCTGCTCCTGTCTGCTCTTTAACTTTGAACAACACCGTGAACCTGTCCGATTAATAGCGATCCTCGCAAGATCCGCTGTATTTTTTCATCTTAAGTCCACGGATCTTCCGTGATATATATCCGCTTATAGTCCACTGCTTCGCCTTACTCCGTGAAATATTTTCATTTTTCCGAAGCCCTGCTTGATCCACGCTATAATAAGATCTTGTGAAACTTGTTTCGCAACTCAACTATCCATAGCTTCAATTGCTTCCAAAGCCTAGATTAGGCGGTTTAACTCATCATAGGAAAATCGCTAAACGGGCACATATATATATCATTAGTCCCTTGTTGAACCGCCGTAATCCAATTCGGAGCATCGATCACAGAAACCGTTTATAGATACCGCCCGGTTTATCATAACTAGATCAATCACCTTGTGCCAAGCATGCTCTTGAACCGATCAATTTTGTCTTGTAGATCTTATCATGGCTAAACAAGGTATGAATGCAACTCTGCTCCTTCTGCCACCGAAGTCACAGTGAATGATCTAGTCTCAATTGCGCTTTAGATGACAAAGATATACCCAATCGGAGGGTCCTCGAGAGGAATGTCCTCCCACACCCTGTGAAGGAGAAGTTGTGGTCTTCGCGATCACCTGGATTTAAACCGCCTGTCTAAAATTTTACCGACGTGAAAGTAGCTTATTTTCAACTTCGCCCCTGTGACATTGGCCCCAACTCCGCCACCAATTTATGCCACTTTCAAGTACTATCTCAAGTGGCCTTCAAGAGAACCTTCAAGGAATCATTTAGAGTATTTCCATCTAAACCGTCGACTGAATTTCACCGACGGTTCCAATACCTAATTGGTATGGCTATTCAAAGAGGAAGGAGATCACCTACCCCCATGGCCAAACTCCATATCACCCCAAGGAGTGGAATTTGATTTGGTTTTACTGCAAAGATACTTCTCAAGATGAAAAACTCACTCCGGCTTCCATCTAGGCTACAACAACCCATCCATTTCCACAAAGGTTGAGCGCCAAAGATAAAGCAAATATGCCTCTGCAATCGCCCAAGTTCGGCTTTTATATTAACGGTTGAATGAATAGACCTTTAACGTCATTGGGTTATCATAAGCATAATGCTTCTCTGAGCTGCGCCTCCGTTGATAAAGCAAGATAATCGAGAAAAGTTTATGACCCACTCCGACACACCAAATGCCAACTCTCCGATGATGAAGTTACGCACTTTGAAAGTGCAACTAATCCTCGTGGTTTTGGTAATTAATAACAACATATATATCATTGAACTAATCATTTCTTGAGAATATTTCTAAAGTTCAGGATATGGGTATGGCAATGACCGATGATGTGGACCTCAAATGCTAAGGAAAACATTGGCAAAAGCTCAAGACTCCTTTTTGGTTTAGTGATCCAAGATCACATTGAGTCCATAGGAAAGCCAATACTATTAAAAGGGATGAGGTTATGATGATGATCCGTTGCTTCAAGTGCTTAGTGATTTATCTCTCAAACTATCAGCAATCTTTCATTCCAACATAAACCCATAAGTAATCTCGGTCCCACCGATTCCAAACTCAACACCGAGATGAACCACCTCAGCCATATAGCCAAACCCTAAGATTTCGGATTTTCCGATTCCAAACTCGGTCATACCGAATTGGTGTTGCTAACCTCTCAGAACCTTCAGACTCAAATCGGTGTCACCGAGATGAGAAAGTCGGTCCCACCGAGATTGGCAAACCCTAGACTTTGGAAGAATCGGACTAACCGAGATTGTATTTCGTCCCACCGAAAATCCCAACGCTCACAAGATTTGAACTTTCGTCCCACCGAGTTGTCAACTTCGGTCCGACCGAGATTGGTCAAATGTGTAACGGTTGGATTTTGTGTGGAGGCTATAAATACCCCTCCACCTCCTCTTCATTCGTGGAGAGAGCCATCGTAAAGCCATCATGTTTTTCATCCTCCATGGACTTGTACTAAACTAGGATGTTTTTAATGAAAAGAGGGGGAACGCTTGTTGACAGTAGTCTTTTACTTGATTTCGTGCGCTTGTATGCTCCCATCCCACGCTGGGAACTTGCCGGCCGCGAACACGCTTTGTCGAGCGCAGACATCAAGAGCTCATGGGCGGTGTTGCTTCCGCAAGCAACCTTGTCGGGCCGGGCTTGCAACACTTGTGTTTGTTGAGCAGGCTCGAACAAAGCAAGGCGCGAATCGGCCATGACTCGCTTTTACAAGACACGCCGTTCAAGGACGCAGCCTCGCCTTCCCCCGTCCATAAGAGGATGCATGATGAGGACTAAAAACTTATCTCGACTTCGTACCTCCCGATGATATTAGCTCGCTCTGGGAACCTTGGCCTTTGCGCCTTCGGCAGCTCGCCCCGCCGAGATCCGGGGATGTCGGCGTGTTTTGGCCTCTTGTCGTTGATGCCGCTACCACCGTGGCCCCGCCCGCTTATGGCGGGGGTCTTCGTACTTGCAGCCCCAATGGGTTGGCTTGCCGAGGCCAGTGCGCTTTCCTCGTTTCTCCTTGTCACTATAATTACGGCCATGAAAACAGCTGAGATAGTATCGCAACAATTCTATTATCTATATATATATAGATGCGCGACCAAGAAAACGATGCCGCGGCTCTGCCTCTTCGTGATGTTTATACTTCACGCCGCTAGAACTCGCCGTGCTAACACACTTGCCGAGTACGACATCAGAGTTCTGGCCGGGCGTGTTGTCTCCGGTAAGAAACCTTCTGCCAGCTTGCAAAGGCACTCGACTTGTTGAGCGGACTCGAAACAAATCATGACGCAACTCGGCCGTGAGTTGGTTCCTCCGCGCACAAGTTTCATATTAAGGGCGCTTTACTAAAGGCTTTCATATGTTACGCCTTTACTTGCTATATCCTTTGTGCGCTACTCCCCACGCTTCTAGGGAACTTGCCATGCGCTAACACACTTACATCGAGTATGGACGCCATGATACCGGGCGTGTTGTTTCCGGCAAGAAACCTTCGCCGCTTGCGGCACTTCTATGCGTTGTCGAGCGGACTCTAAACAAAGCAAGGACGCCACTTAACCACGAGTTGGCTCTTCGCTGCGGCAGCATTGGCGCATAAAGGACTAACGCCAAAGGGCATAACACAAAAAAGGAACATGGAACTGATGGATGTTATGTACAAAACCTCGATGACTTAGTTTTTTTAAACGCCCCACCGAGGCCGTATTTCTTCCCCGATCCTTCCCTCAGACGATCGTTCTTTTGTGACGCCTCGATCCGACGCGCCCACTTGTCTTCCGCTTATTCGCCTCTTGCTATGTCATTTGCTTTGCGTGTTGCACTTTGCCATGTCATCATATGCATTTCATATCATATCATCATGTGCATCGATTGGCATACGTGTTCGCTCTCATGCATCCGAGCATTTTCCCATTGTCCTGCTTTTGCAATCCGCGCCCTATGTACCCCGCTGCCCTTTTTGTCTTCATGTTGTGAGCGGTATTAAACTTTTCGAATGGTTCGAGGTTTGCCAAGCGGCCTTGGTATAACACCGTAGACCGCCTGTCAAGTTTCGGCCATTTGGAGGTCGCTTGATACTCCAACGGTTAACCGTAACCGAAAGCCCTTTTGTTGCAGCCCAACACACCTTCCAAAGTGGCCCAAACCCACCAAACTCCCCTCCATGCTCCTCGGTCGCTCGATCACGATCGCAACAAAACCGCCTCATTTGACTCTCCTAGCCCTCTACCTATATAAAGACCTCCCTTCCATTTTTATGACGACCTGCAGATGAACCCTAGTCTCCTCCCCAATGGCCACGGACATCGCCATACTGGACATGTCCACGGACGCGCCACTCCGCCAATAGGGCGCGCCACATCACTTCCTCACGCCGCAGCTAACCAGGGCGCGCCACGCGCCTCGCCGGGCTACCTCTGACGCCGAGTCTGCGCCGCCCAGCGCGCCTCTGGCCCGCCTAAGCTCGCCTCGCTTTCCGCTGCTCCGCTGGCCTGCTCTTCACACATTATGGATCACAAGGACGACCATGACACATTGGCGAGGCCTTCCCACACACATGCACAAGGCTGCATCATACATACGGCTGCCAAGCTGGGGTTCATACCGGCCGCCTTCGGCCTTCCAGACGCTCGCATCAAGGCTGCCAAGGTGTCTGGGCTGGTTGCTGGCGCTTCCGCACGGCGTCGGGCATTGCCATGGCTATATGGCCGCTGCTTTCACAACTCTCCGCCGGCGCGCGGCGCGGTTCCGCCGGGATCCGGCCGGACATCACTGATCCCGCCGATCCCGCCCCTCGACTTCCGCCGCCTTCCTCGCCTCGCGAATCCGCTCTCCGGCAAACCCGCGGATCGGGACCAGATCCACCAGTTCGTCTAACCAAACGCTGCATCCCCGTGATCCCGGATCCTCCGCCTCCAAGGCCGACTTTCGTGGAGGTATAAATCCACTAAGTCCCAGATTTCGCTTATTTTCATGCCATGTTCATGCCATCACATCTCCGCATCCCGTAGTTCTGCTTTATGCAGTATAATATGTCAAATTGTTCGCCTCAAGAGTACATCATTTCATTCCATTGCATCATTTGCATTTGAGCTCATCTTGATGCCCTAAATGCTGTTGGAAGAGGGCTTCAGATCGTTAGTTTCAGAATCTTATCAGCTCGAGCTCTTTTGTCATTTTTGCCATGATTTATGTGTGCATCCTATGAGTGTGAGCTCTACATGAATGTTGGACTTGCCATGCCATCTTTCCAGGGTGTTGACCATGTATTTTTGTGAGTTGTGTGCTGAGTGCATTGAGCTTGTAAAGTAGGGTAGTTGCTGTTGCTGTTTCCCTGGCAGATTCTGTTATAATTTGTTGCTATGTTAACATGCTTCCACTAATCATTCTATGCATAATCTGGAGATGCTCTATAAACATGTTTTGAGATACATGTCTTGCTCTATCCATTCATGCCCTTGTTTGCAATTATAGCCTGCTGAACATGTTCATTTCTTGCTCTAAAGTTGCTTGAAAATGTTGCTCGATAGATTGTTTGCATGAGATTCAATTTTCACGAGGTCGCTAGAGTTGATCCATGTATGCTATGAACTTGTTCTTGCCATGCTTAGCTTCATAAACATGCCTTCTTACTGTTGGTTGCCTTGCCATGCCATGTATTGCTCTGTAGTGAGTGGTTCGAGCTCACTAACATGCCTACTTATTGTTGTTCCTGCCATGTTCAAATCTGTAATATAACTTGCCATGTTTACATGGGTGCCATCATATTTTCCGTGCCTTTTTGGCTCATGGTCAGTAAGGGTCTTTGATATATGCAATTAGTAGATTCATGCCATGCCTTTGTTTGCCATGATAAGTTCCTGTAACATGTTGTTTGATAGCTCTAAACATTGCAACCTCGATGTTATTTCGCTAAAGTCCTGAAATTGTTATTACTTGCAATATTCCATGTCTTTTGAGCATGTTCTAGTGATTTCGGAGATAGCTCAGTGTTCATGTTTTGTTATGCTTTACGTGTACTTCATGACCATGCCTTTTGTTATTATGTTGGGATGTCTGTAGCATGTTGTTTTGATGCTTGCAAGATGCCTAGTAGCTGCTTTTGGATGATTGTTGTTATGACTTGTATAGTGTGCATGTGTTGCACCGCTGTTCGCTTTTGAGTGTGCTCTATATGAAACTTGCTGTGTTTTTGCATGTAGCTTCATATTATCATGTTGCATCCTTGTTTTGTGTGTTTGCTTGATGTTTGGGTGCATTTTGCATCAATGCCATGTTTAACTTGTTTTGCTCATATCTTCTAGCCCGTAGTCTGAATCTAATGAACTTTATATGTAACTTGACTAGAATTTCGTAGATCATCTTGGTGCATCTTAACTTGCTATTTAACAACTTGAACATAATGTATATTCAGTTCTGTACCAATTTCGAAATTTGCATATGAGGACTTACCGGAATTGTTATATGTTGTTCCCGGCCTCATTTAAACTTGCCTTGATGTGTTGTTCTTGTTTGCATCATCTCTTGCCATGAGTAGCTTCATGTAGCTTGGTCATGCATCATGCTTGTTATGCATCATGTCTTGCTCATGTGTGGTGTGTTTACCATGTTGTGTGCTTCTTCTTGTTAGTTCCTCGCTTGCTATGCGATCGTGAGGATTCGCTCGCTCATGATTGGTTCGGCTTCATCCGCTCATCTTCTTCATGGATTCGTTCTTCTTCCTTGGGATTTCAGGCAAGATGACCGCTACCTGGATCTCACTACTATCATTGCTATGCTAGTTGCCTCGTTCTTTCGCTATGCTGCGCTACCTATTACCTGCTTGTCCAGCCATCCCATATTGCCATGAACCTCTAACCTTTGACACCTTTCCTATGCAAACCGTTGTTTGGCTATGTTACCGCTTTGCTCAGCCCTCTTATAGCGCTATAGTTGCGGTGAAGTTGAAGATTGCTCCATGGTGGACAGGATTTTGTTGGGATATCACAATATCTCTTATATTATTAATGCATCTATATACTTGGTAAAGGGTGGAAGGCTCGGCCTTATGCCCGTGTTTTGTTCCACTCTGCCGCCTCTAGTTTCCGCCATATACCGTGTTATGTTCCGGATTTTGCGCCCCTTACGCGGTCGGGTGATTTATGGGACCCCCGATGCTTCGCTTTGAATAAAACTTGTCCAGAAGGCCCAACATTGACTTTTACCATTTGCCTCACCACCACCTACTTTTTCCCTTGGGAGTCGCTCTCTCGAGGGTCATCTTTTATAGCCCCCGGCCAAGGCTTGTCTGCGCTGGTCCAAACTAGAGCACTGCGGCGGACCATCCCTTGGCAACTTGGGTTACGCCGTTCTCAGACGCTTCGCTTATCCGTGTTGCCTCGAGAACGAGATATGTGCAGCTCCTATCGGGATTGTCGGCGCGATCGGGCGCTTTGCTGGTCTTGTTTTACCATTGTCGAAATGTCTTGATGTACCGGATTCCGAGACCGATCGGTCTTCCGGTGAAGGTCTATTCTTCGATGATCGCGAGAGCTTGTCATGGGCTGTTGGGACACCCCTGCAGGGTTTAAACTTTCGAGAGCCGTGCCTGCGGTTATGTGGCGATGGGAATTTGTTAATGTCCGGTTGTAGACAACTTGACACTTGATCCAATTAAAACGCATCAACCGAAAGTGTGTAGCCGGATGGTCTCTTCTCGGCGGAGTCCGGAAGTGAACACGGTTTCGTGTTATGTTTGACGAAGTAGGTGTTCGTGATCACCTCTGATCATTGCTAGCTTCACGACTGCTCCGCTTTGTTTCTCTTCTCGCCTCATTTGCGATGTTAGCCACCATACTTGCTTAGTCGCTGCCGCAACCTCACCACTTTACCCCTTCCTTTCCCTTTAAGCTTTGCTAGTCTTGATACCCATGGTAATGGGATTGTTGAGTCCTCGTGGCTCACCGATACTTCCAAAACAAGTTTGCAGTGCCTATGTTACTACAGTGACGCAACTAAGCTCAAGGAGGAGCTCGATGAAGATCTTGCCCTTTGTGTTGTTTCGTGCTAGTTGATCAAGAGGGAGCCCAGCTTGGGGTCGATCGGGACCTTTTGTCGATTTGGGGTTCTTTCTTTATTTTGGTTCCGTGAGTCGGACCTTGATTGTATCCGGATGATGTAATGCTTTATTCATGTAATTGTGTGAAGTGGCTGTATTGTAAGCCAACTATGTATCTCTTTCCTTATGTATTACTTGGGTTGTGTGAAGATTACCTCACTTATGACATTGCTTTCAATGCGTTATGCCTCTAAGTCATGCTTCGACACGGGGAGATATAGCCGATCGAGGGCGTTACATTCTTGTCCCCACGCTGTGGGGGAATCCACCGCGCGAAACATGCTCGCGAGCTAGGCATCGCATCAGTCATTGGCGGTGTTGTTGCTCCGGCGGGAGAACTTGTCGGGCTGGTTATGCGTGTTTTTATCATTGAGCGGCTCAAGACTTAATCAACAAGCTGATCTCAACCATTTATTCGCTCTCTGCGCCTGTGTAATCGTGATACAAGGTATGGATTTTCGTGGAATACGACCCAAAAGTTCAAGCTTGGCATCTTTCTCTCGCTTCATCGGCCGGTGGACTGTTTGGCGGAGCTCGATGGCGCTGGCCCTGACGACATTAGCTGTGGTGCTCCTGGGAGATGCGCACGGAGTGTGCACCAGAGCCGTGAGCCGCTCACGGGCTTAGTCTTTAGCTGGTCTGCTCTCGCTTCTCAGATTTTGCCGGTGGAGCTCGACATGGCTGCCCTCGACGGGCAGCAAGTAGCGCCCGGGAGATGCGCCCGCCGAGTGGGCACTTCGAGCTGTCCTTGCCGGACTTGGTCTTCTTCCCCGGAGCTTCCAAGAAGAAGTGGTTTCGCGTCACAGCAAGCAGCTGCTTCCCTAGATATTTTGTCGGGCGCAGATGAGTGCATCCTTCTTGTCGCCTTTGGATAGAAATGACGCCATCGGGCCGGCATCTTGATCACATTGTACGCTGGTGGAGAGGTCGCCATGAACTTGGCGAAAGGGTCGGCCGAGTATCCCATTGTAGGGTAAAGGGATATCAGCCACGCCGAATGCACCTTCCGGCCCCGGTTCAGCTCACGCTCAACGCCACCGCAATGTGATCTTCCTTTGGTTGGCTCCTTCCGGATTTATCCCTTGAAGGTGCCAGCCTTCAAGCTCGCTGCTGGGGATCCGAGCTTCTGAGCACCGCGAGGAAATCAGGTTCAGCCGCCCCGCCACAACCAACATCTTCGTGACCTTGAGGTTGGCGGATCACAGAGACCAACAATGCGGGCAAGCACCCGACCGCTGTGATGCGGTCAGGTGACCTCAACGTCAAGACAAGGGCGGTTTGACCACTTCAGAGGCTCGCGCGCCGATTTAACGGCTCACCAGATTCACTTCGCACCCACTCGCTTGAGTTGGCGCGAGGTGTGCGGAGGTCGCCGCCGACGCACAATACCTCCGCTGCCAGCTTCAAACTCTTGATCCTCGGCCTCATCTTCCTCCATCTCATCATCTTCATCTTCCTCCTCTCCTTGTCGCGCCACGGGAGGCTCGCTCCTTGCCGCTGCCTTAGCCTTGCTGCTGCTCCTCCCCCAAGGAAGCTTTGCCGATCCTCCGCCACCTCCTGGGTTTTCCTTATCGCAAGGCCAGATTTCACTTTCTCGCAGCTCCGCCATCCGCTTACTTTTTTGCAAGTTTGGAGGTCATGGCCTTTTAGTGCGTGGATCTTGCAATAACGCTTGCCGGAGCTGCCCCGCTTGTCGCATGCCGCCATGCTTCACCGAGTCGCCGGTCTTGGCTTTGTTTGAGCCGCCCGCTGTCGTTAATGCTCAACAGCTAGTACGCCCTTAGCTTTCCTCTTCCTATTATTCCACCTCTCGTTCTTCTGCCGGGCGGCGCCCTCACCGCCGATCCTTCGCCCGCAACCTCTCCGGGATTTTCCTTCCTCTTCAAATTGCGGGCGACTTGTCGGCGAGAGCGTAGCTCACCGACATCTCTCGATCTTTATCATCGCCATCTCTCTCATCCTGCGCGTTACGCACGCTGATGAAACGCGCCGATAACCGCGCAGGGTGGACGCCGGGAATGTTATACCGCACCGGCTGAATCTATGTATATACTTCAGCAGGGGCTCTCCTTCCGATGAGTAAATGGAGGTCACTTTCTGGCCATGAGGCTTGTGGTCACCGTGAAGGCGCCGACAAACTGATGACACAGGTCCGCCCATGAAGAGATGGAGCCGTTCCGCAAGTGCATGAGCCAAGATCTCGACGCTAGGCTTGAGTACCAGCTGGAAGTAGTTGGCGAGGATCTTCTCGCCGCGCCCCGCAGCTCAGCACCGCTGATGGTGTAGATGCCGAGGAACTCCGACGGTGTATCCTGCCATCATACTTCGTGCACATCTCGCTTGAAGTTTTAGTTTTGGGCCATCGACTTGCCGAACTCGCGGTGAACGCAGGGCAACTCGCCGCCAGACACGGGTAAGTCGCTTCGTTCTCCGGCGCGCGCGTTTGTCGGCGCTGGTCCGCACGCTGGTCGATTGACGCCGCGCTTCTCCGCGCCGGCGCGAAAAGGAAGGTTTTCGTGGCCGCTGCTTTGGAGAACGTGGCGCTGATCCCGCGAAGTTCGTGGGTCCGGCGACGCGTGGAGTCGGCGCTGGTTGGTCCGCGAAGCTGGTGATCTTGGCTCGTGGGCTGGAGCGCACGGAAGCGGCACTTCTGGGGCCGTCCTGCTGGCGCCGCCCCGCGCTGGGCGTTTGTCGGCCTCGACGCGCTCGGGTCGCCGGGTTTGTCGCCATTGGCAAAGCCGACGAGGCTGTGGATGGGCCATCCTCCGCCTGCCGATCTTGTGTGGCGCCGAGGGAAGTTCAGAAGCAACCGGGCTCGGGCCAGCGCTTCTCCGCAGCCTTGGGCAGCGGTGGTGATGGGCGCGAGGAGCGAGACGCGTTTCGACTCCCAATCGGGTTGGGAGGAGCAACACTTGTCCAGCGATCAGATTTCACTCGCACCAAGATGCTGCTTGCAGACATGCTGCCCGCGAAGCGCCCCGCGACCCACCGCTTGGCCTTGCTCATCGCGAGCACGGTGCTTGGAGCACCGGGCGTTGTTGGCCTTGAACTTTGGGACGGGCGCTGGCGTCAAGACTGCCGCCGACGCTATGGGACTTGTTCTTGATCTGTGATTTACATCGAGACCCACCGCGGCACTGCCGCCTGGCTGGCGCCCACTCACCGCCGCTGCCAGTCCGGGCGGCGGTGGAGTCGATGTAGACGGAGCGCCACCTCCAAGGCTTTTCGGTGGCATGTCGACGATGACGCCGACGAAAAGCGCGTGGAGACCGGATCGATGCTCACGACTCGACGCTTCTACCCGGGCGCGCCAAAGATGTCGGGTCCGGACGCCAGATCCGCGGCCTCGAGCACCTATGGGCACTGGGGCCCCTTCTGTTCAGCGGGGAGCGAGGGCCGCAGAAAGCAGATCGAGGTCGAGCACGCACTGGGAGACGGCCGATCTTTACCCACTGGGCTTCCTGAGAGATAACACCCTCATCGCTACTCACAGGTTGTTATTTGATCCGCTCAACGCGGCAGCATATGGTGGTGCTGCGGTGTCGAATGAATCAACCCCTTCTACGCATGCGCATGGGCCTCCCTTTATAGTCCAAGGGGTACCTGCTGTGGCAACAGAGGAAGAGGGGTAGAAACGAAAAGCGCAGGTTGGTACAACAGGGACAACAAAGGTCTCTACTTAACTCTCGACGGCAGGGACAAGGGCATTAAATGCCCGTCCGTCACAAGAACAAAGGCAAGTGGAGGACCGTTAGGTGAGCCTCCGGTGCCACGACGGCGCCTGCTAGCTGCTTACACCGCCTGCAGATGGTTATGTAGTATCCCGCCACGCGTTTGGGGCGGCTCGTGACGACGCCACAGTGGTGCACTGGAGTTGGGTGGTGTTTTACGCTGCAAGTGCCTTTGTCATGTCTTGTCGGGCCGCAAGCTTGTCGCCATCGGGTTTTGCTTGGCTGCTAAGGGCGCCGTGGGCAAGTTTTCTCGTGGTGCTATGAGAATTCTCCCGCAAGCTCCTCTTGCCGGGCCTTCTGCTTTTGGCTGGTACTTTGTTCTTGAATGGCAGTGAGAAGGAGTGGTGGGGAGCCTTGCCGAGCGTCTAAGCAAGCCTTTGCCGCTGGGTGCTACGATCGCCTGCGGCACAAGTTCGGGTACTAAGGTGCCCTCACTTTAGTATTAATCGACAAATCACCATACGATCAACGCACGGTGATCTTCTCAAACGGACGCCTCTCAAGCAGATTCTTCAGCCTCTCGCCGATACTAGTGGGTGCCGAATCCTCCGCCCTCCGGACTCGGGATACCTCCGTGGACGACATTTCAGTGCTCGCCTCATTTATCCGACGGCGCCAGACGGAGGTATGTTATTGCCCATCATCTCCTAAGAAGGTCCCCTCAAGATGAATTCATATGAGAAGGTTGCAGATCCGAATCAGAGTATAAATATTTCATACTCCATGTAAGCACAAATGAAGGTATTTCTTACTAATTAACTCCTCTTTCATACTCACGGCTCACTTGAGGGCTGGTCCTTTGACGATGATTGTGCGCCTCGATTCTCCGGACGCCGGACTTCTTGTGAGGATCTCTTCCCACGCTTAGGGGCTTTGGCCTCCTGGATCTTCGGAGGCAGTCCTTTCTCCCCAAGGAGGGGTTCTGGTTCTCTTCCTCCCGCCCCTTTGGGCTAAATATTAGCTCTCTATTTTCCTGCCGCCTTCTATGGGCGCCGACCTCCAACATTCTCGACTAGCACGGGCTCCAAAGTATGTATCTCGAGGGGGCCGACACCTTATCAGCCTTGATCGCGCCACCCATTCCTCAGTAGAAGAACAAGGGGTCGAGGCTGAACTCTAGAAAGGCAATAAATGTAATGTCCGGACTGAGCTATTTACCGAGTATCCGGCGATCGCGCTTAGGCCTGGCCCTCGGCTAAATCCGACACGCCACCAAGGGTCCAAGAACAACTCAGACATCTCCACGGGTCGCACCCATAAAGTGTTGAGAATCCGAGGTCCCTCCGGGTTGAACTCCCATAGACGGACAGACGGTGTTTGCAGGCGTAAGATGCCCGATTAGCATAACTCGCAGATCACCTTGATCAGTCGATCTCCCTCGCTTGAGGTCTCGAACCGCCCTGTGCAGCTGAGGGCACGCCTTCGACGGCCCCAATTGAGCTCCTTGGTCACCCACGACATTAGGCCGGGCGGAGGTCCCGGCGGAATGAAGGCGGCGTTTTTGTCTCGCCGCCTTCGAGCGGTGATGTAGAACCACCTCGCTGCCACACCCAAGTTCCTCTGAAGGAACCATCGGCCACGGGCATCGGCCTTTTGCTTATGGTCGCCTCAACAAGATTCGCTTGACACCCCCGATCATCTTCGCCCACTTGAAGGTCTTCACCACAGGCCGGTGGGGAGTGACGCCGAAGGAAGGCTTCAGCAGATGATAATGAATGCGGAGATATGGAGGATGGACTCGAGCCAAGTCGCGGAAAGTCCAGCCCATAGTAGAACAGAGTCCTCTCACAAAGGGGTCCGCTGGAAGCCTAAACCCCGACGGAGGTGGGATACGAAGACGACGATTCACCGGCTCTGGAGGGCACGGCCGCCTTGGGCAGTGCAACCTGGCGTAAACCTCGAGAGGCTGTGTACTTGGTCTCAAGCAACTTCATTATGTCCTCCTCCGTGATTTTGAGGAGGGCATCCACCGCCCCGGAGGTCGAGCCGACATGGTTGAGGATCCGAAGCGCCTCAATCTGAGGCCTCGTGTTGGAACCGGGCCAAGAAGAGATTCGATGCGAGATTGAAGAACAAGGATATGCCTTGGTCCTCTTATAAAGAGGAAAAAATACCAAGAGCCGCTTCTTTCGGACCATTCGAGATTCACCTTCGATAGAGGAGGCGGCGACGGAACGGGGTTGGGTTACCCACGCACGTATTGATGAGAATCCCGAGATAAGGGGACACGATCTCCGCCTCACAAGACGTGCTAAGGAAACCGCCTCACTAAACGCAAGCCGAGGTGGTATAGTAAAAACGATTCAAACAAAGGCTTGGTAGCGTGGATGTCATCACGATAATGCGTCAAAGCAGATTGAGCTAGTGTATATTTTATTCTCTCTACTTGTGAATGTGGAATTTATTTTGCAGAGCCGACACTATCCCGGTGTTCATGATCTTCTCTCGATTATTCAAGGAGGAACCCGCTTTGCAATGCCGAACATTATGTGCGCCGGACTTATCGCTATTGAAGACCGGTTCAGGGCTACCGAGGAGTCCTCGACTCAGGGGTGTCCTGACAGCCGACTATCATTATCCGCCGGACTCCAAGACTACGAAGATACAAGATTGAAGACTCCGCCGTGTCCCATGATGGGACTTTCCTTACGGAAGGCAAGCTTGGCAATACGGATATGTAGATCTCCTACCATCAGAACTAACTCAGGTAACCCTAGCCTCCTCCAGGTCCATATAAACCGGAGGGCTTTAGTCCGAGGACAACATACATTACAACAATCATACCATAGGCTAGCTTCTAGGTTTAGCCTCCTTGATCTCGTGGTAGATCTACTCTTGTACTACCCATATCATCAATATTAATCAAGCAGACGAGGGTTTTACCTCCATCGAGAGGGCCCAACTGGGTAAAACATCGTGTCCTCGCCTCCCGTTACTATCTCGCTTAGACGACGCCGGGACCCCTTACCCGAGATCCGCCGGTTTTGACAATCGCACAAGAGGCACGGGGGCCTTTGCTGTTCTTCCAACTTTTTGAGGAGTTCGTCCGCCAACGCCCTCAACTCTTGGCTAGTGCTTGTGTCTTGGAGTTCTTCGCTCCATGGGTTGGCCCGCCAACATGGTCAACTCGTTGGTCGGTGTTTCGCTTCCTCGGAGATCGCTATTCTCAAAGGTTGTCCGCCGCAACTCTTGCCAAGTGCTCCAGATCCATCAATGAACTCGACAAACAAAAAAGCAATCAAAAGGAAACCACAATCGCAATGAAAACGGGAAAAGAATAGGATGAGAATCGGGTCGGTGCTTCGCAAAAAGAAGATTATTGGAATGAAAATATAGCAGCATAACTAATTCGCCCACCTTTCCTTCGCCGATAGAGAAGAAAATGGCGTAAGTGAGTAGCTCGGAGGAGGTTTTCTTCAAGAAAGGGAAGAAAGGGCTTGAACGAGCGTTCCAATGAAATGATGGTTGCTTCGTCCAGTCCAACATGGAGGCCACCTTACTGCTGCTGGTAAAGGTGTGGGTTTTGTGATATGACGGGTCATGACGGCCACACCAGGGTGTCAGGTGAGTCTCGAGTGTAGCACCTCGCTGTGATTTGGTGGATGGCACACGGGCCCGGATGCTTTGAAATGTCATTAACTTGATTTTAGTCTCTTTAGTATTTGGATCCAAGCATGGATGAGGCTAACAAGTTTTAGTCCCACTACTTTTAGTCATGAGACTAAAATGTATCAAAGCACTCTCTCAAGCTGGTCATAATGGGGAGTAACTTAGACTAGTGTCATGCATATGACACAAGTGTAAGTTACTACCTCCATAGTGCAAAGTAACATAGTAGTAGTATCATAGATTGCTTCATTTATTATCTCATAGACTCATTTTGCCTCGAAAGCGCTTATGTTACAAGAATATATTATGTTACCACAAGCACCTATTTCCTCATTAAATACTTGCCACATAAGCAAAATTGTCTTGGGATGTGTTAAGTTACTACTCTGTTACTCCCCGAGGAGTCTCGACTAGGGGTGTCCTGACAATGACTATCAATATCCACGGACTTATACTAATGAAGATAGAAGATTGAAGACTCCTACAGTCCCGAAGGTACTTTCCTTGGCGGAAAGGCAAGCTTGGCGATACGGATATGTAGATCTCCTACCATAGTAACCGACTTTGGTAACCCTAGCCTCCTCCTAAGTCTATATAAACCGAGGGCCTTAGTCCGTAGGGACTAACATTACATCTCAACAATCATACCATAGGCTAGCTTCTAGGATTAGCCTCCTTGATCTCGTGGTAGATCCACTCTGTACTACCTCGTCGTGGATTTGTCACGCAGATGTCCTAGTGAAAGGACTTAGTCGTGGAGCCATCGCCACGGGTTTACTTGAAGGGGTTAAAGTGGACACAAAGACACAAGGGTTTATACTAGCTCGCCCCTTCGATGAAGGTAAAAGCCTACATCTAGTTGTGATGGAATTGATGTGGTCTCGATGGCTAGGAGCAAACAAGCTTCGCTTAGGCTCGAGTTGTGGTTGTCTCGTTTTGAATCGCTGCGGTCGCCCCTTATATACACGAAAGTGACGCCTGCCGGTTCATAGAGTCCCAACCGTTCATACTGTGATCCCGGTTGGTATCTCTATTCCTAACTTACAATACAAGCATACATCAGGCCGGGTTTACGGCCACAAGTTCTAAACCGACTACGTGCCTTGGGTCTTTCTTCGCTTGTACCACTAACGGAGTTAACTCGCCCAAGCTGGCCGGTTTACACCTAGTGGTAATATCCCCAACATTAGGCCCCGATTGATTTGAATCGTTCATGTCAATCCTTCGCAAAGCTTGTATCTTGACATCTTCTAGTGATCGGTAAACCGCCATGTCGCTATCACTTCGTTATCAGAAACCGCATGACGTCATCCTGAAATTTTATCATTTATAGCGCCTCTTTAATAGCAGCTTCGGATCCACGCTGCTTGACCTAGCTTGGCTGTTTTATAAATAGGACCGGGGTGATTTCTTCCTTCCTTCGCTCTCTCTTCGCCTTCCTCGCCACCGCTGTTCTTGAGCTCCGCCATCGCCGCCGATTTCCGCCGCCGGGTCACAGATCGACCAACGCACTGTAACATTGCGGCCTTTTTTCCGCCTTCCTCCGCTCCCGTGAAGCTTCTTCCCTTCTTGACTTAGATCTGTTTTTTAGGTTCCAAATTTTCATACTTCGTTCTTCGCTGCCTCGTCGTTTCTTTAACTTTGAACAACACCGTGAACTCAGATCAGATTAATAGCGATCCTCGCAAGATCCGCTGTATTTTCTCATCTTAAGTCCACGGATCTTCCGTGATATATATCCGCTTCCATAGTCCACTTCCGCTTCGCTTACTCCGTGAAATATTTTCTATTTTCTCCGAAGCCTCGCTTGATCCACAGCTATAATAAGATCTTGTGAAACTTGTTTCGCAACCTAACTATCCATAGCTTCAATTGCTTCCAAAGCCTAGATTAGCGGTTTAACTCATCATAGGAAAAGACCGCTAAACCGCACATATATATATCATTAGTCCCTTGTTGAACCGCCAGAATCCACCTCGAGCATCGTATCACAGAAACCGGTTTATAGATACCGCCCGTTTATCATAACTTAGATCAATCACCTTGTGCCAAGCATGCTCTTGAACCGGATCAATTTTGTCTTGTAGATCTTATCATGGCTAAACAAGTGTATGAATGCAATCGCTGCTCCTTCTCACCACCGAAGTCACAAATGAATGATCTAGTCTCAATTGGTGCTTTAGATGACAAAGATATAGTCCATCGGAGGGTCCTCGAGAGGAATGTCCTCCCACACCCCAGAAGGAGAAGTTGTGGTCTTCATGATCACCGCCCGGATTTAAACCGCCTGTTCAAAATTTTACCGACGTGTTAGCTAATTTTCAGCTCCGCCCCTGTGACATTGGCCCCAACTCCGCCACCAATTTATGCCACTTTCAAGTACTATCTCAAGTGTATCTTCAAGAGGAACCTTCGTTGAACTGCTTAGAGACCTCTTCCATCTAAACCGTCAAGACCGAATTCACCGACGGCCCCAATATCAATTGGGTGGCATGGCTATTCAAAAGAGGAAGGAGATCACCTACCCCTCATCGCCAAACTCCATACTCACCCCAAGGAGTGGAATGCGACTTGGTTTTATCGCAAAGATACTTCTCCAAGATGAAAAATCCTTTACCGGCTTCCATCTAGAGCGGCTACAACACCCATCCATTTCCACAAAGGTTGAGCGCCAAAGATAGAAGCAAATATGCCTCAAGAATCGTCCAAGCTCCGAAGCTTTTATGGCTAACGGTTTGACGGGAATAGACCTTGCACGCTTTGAAAGTGCAACTAATCCTCGGTGGTTTTGGTAATTAATAACAACATATATATCATTGAACTAATCATTTCTTGAGAATATTTCAGAAAGTTCAGTGATATGGGTATGGCAATGACCGATGATGTGGACCCTCAAAATGCTAAGGAAAACATTGGCAAAAGCTCAAGACTCCATTTTTGGTTTAGTGATCCAAGATCACATTGAGTCCATAGGAAAGCCAATACTATTAAAAGGGGATGAGGTTATGATGATGATCCGTTGCTTCAAAGTGCTTAGTGATTTATCTCTCAAACTATCAGCAATCTTTCATTCCAACATAAACCCATAAGTAATCTCGGTCCCACCGATTCCAAACTCACCACACCGAGATGAACCACCTCACCATATAGCCAAACCCTAAGATTCTCGGATTTTCCGATTCCAAACTCGGTCATACCGAATTGGTGTTGCTAAGCTTCAGAACCTTCAGACTCAAATCGGTGTCACCGAGATGAGAAAGTCGGTCCCACCGAGATTGGCAAACCCTAGACTTTGGAAGAATCGGACTAACCGAGATTGTATTTTCGTCCCACTGAAAATCCCAACGCTCACAAGATTTGAACTTTCGTCCCACCGAGTTGTCAACTTCGGTCCGACCGAGATTGGTCAAATGTGTAACGGTTGGATTTTGTGTGAGGCTATAAATACCCCTCCACCTCCTCTTCATTCGTGGAGAGAGCCATCGAAAGAACTACCACTCCTACCTTACATTTCGAGAAGAAAACTACCTACCCTTGTGTTGAGACTGTTGCTCCACTCCCACCATATGAAACTTGATTTCTAGCCTTCCCAAGTTGCTTTCCACTCAATCCTTCCTCCACCACAGCCAAATCAGTGAGGAGAGTTGAGTGTTGGGGAGATTATCATTTGAAGCACAAGAGCAAGGAGTTCATCATCACCAACACCATCTATTACCTTTTGGAGGGTGGTGCCTCCTAGATTGGTTAGGTGTCGCTTGGGAGCCTCCGCCATGATGTGGAGTTGAACCAAGGAGTTTGTAAGGGCAAGGAGATCGCCTACTGTGTGAAGATCTACCCCAGTAAGGCTAGTCCTCCGTGGGCGAAGCCATGATGGCATAGACAAGGTTGCTTCTTCGTGGACCCTTCGTGGGTGGAGCCTCCGTGGACTCTCGCAGCTGCTATTCCTCCGTGGGTTGAAGTCTCCATCAACGTGGATTGACGATAGCACCACCTATCGGAACCACGAGAAAAATCTCCGTGTTCCAAATTGCGCTTGCTCTTCTCCACCTCTCATTTACTATATGTGCAATTTACTTTCCGCTGCCACAACTCTAGAATTGCATGTAGGGTGATACTTGACTTGGTTATCATTGTGAACTTGCTAAGAATCTACTCCAATCAAAAGGCTAAACTTTTAAGTTGTCAAGTAGTCTAATCACCCCCTCTAGACATACTTCCGATCCTACAAGTGGTATCGAGCTTTGGTCTCCATTGATTGGTTTCATTGCATTGACTCCATAAGCTTGGTTTCACAACCTAGGAGAGTATGGCGCCTAGTGAGGGTAATTTCAGAGAGGTCCTTACTTTGATGGTTCAAATTTTGCTAGTTGGAAGCATAAAATGAAAATGCATATTCTTGACATAACCCCGCCGATGGGGCATTATTTGTGTTGGCTTGCAAGGTGAGTTCTTCGAGGAAGGAAAAGTTCCGGATCGCGGCTACCATGGATGAGTTATGGATGTTACGTAACAATGCTCAAGCTTGTGACATTCTCTTCAATGCTTTGTGTCCCGAGGAGTTCAACAAGATCAGCCGCCTTGAGAATGCAAAAGAGATTTGGGATACTTTGGTCGAAATGCACGAAGGTACCGAGTCCGTGAAGGAATCAAAGCTAGATGTTCTTCAAGGTCACTTGACAAGTTCAAGATGAAGGAAGGTGAAGGAGTCGCTGAAATGTACTCTAGGCTTGCTCTCATCACCAATGAGATGGCAGGCTTAGGAAGTGAAGAAATGACCGACCGATTCATCATCAAGAAGATTCTCGAGCTTTGATGGAAAGTATGACACCGTGCACTTTGATCCAAATGATGCCAAACTACAAAGATCTCAAGCCTACCAAGTCATTGGAAGGATTGTTGCTCATGAGATGACACTTAAAGATAAGGAAGAGCTTCACAACAAGTCAAGTGGTGCTTAAAAGCTGCAGTTGAAGCTCCCACAACCTCAAGTGACAAGCTAGTTTCCAATGAAGAGATAAGCCTAATGGTGAAGAACTTCAACAAATTCTACAAGAGTAGAAGCAAGGAAAGAAGCTCAAAGTCTAGATCATATGATGAAAAGAGATCTTCTAGTCGTGATCGAATCGCTATAATTGTGGAAGACCCGACACTACTCAAATGAGTGTTCGACTCCCACAAGAGAAGAGAAGAATTCCAAGAAGAAGAAGCTCAAGAGAAGAGTCACCTCGAAAAGAGAGAAGGAGTAGAGATGATCGTTATGAACGAAGATCCTCTCGAGAAGCAAGGATTCGAAAGGAAAGACAAGTCATCAAGGAGCTACACAAGAAGAAAACATCAAGCTCATGTTGGTGAATGGGTTTCCGCCCGACCGACAATCACTCCGAAAGAAGCTATCACTCCAACTCCAATACAACCAAGATGAAGGTGTTGCCGGTCTTGCTCTCGTGTCCTCCAACTCCAACTCCTATGACATATTTGATTCACCAAATGAGGGAATTGGAAGATGCTTCATGGCAAAGGCCCCAAGGTATCACATCCTGAGTTTATTGACTTTGATAGTGATGAGGATGACTTGCTTGGTGAAGATGAGCTTTACATGATAAATCTAGTGAGCTTAGTAATGATGAACATGCTAGTAGTCTTTATAGTCGAGAAGAGTCGAATGACAATGCTATGAAGGAGATTGAGCGCCTAACTAAAGAACTAAACACTCTTAAGTTAGCTCATGAAACAACTCAAGAAGATCATAGAGAGCTCCTAAGATCTCATGAGAAGCTACGCTCGAGAAGCTCAATCTAGAGCAAGAACATGAGTTTCTAAAAGCTATCAATGACGATCTTCAAAGAAGAGTTCTTCATATCTTGCCAAACGACTTCTCTTGTCTAATTTCTTGCCACCTATCAAAACTAAGCATGACAAGCATAAGAAAATTCTTCATCTAGTAGTAACAATAATCATGCTAAATCAAATGTTGTTACTTCTAGTAATTCTCTTGATTCCACTAACAATGTTTCAAGCCAAGTTTCACTTGAGCAAGAAAATAGTCTATTGAAAGGGATTATAGAGAAAGGTGTCTACAAGAGTCTTGCCGAAGCAAGAGCTTTGAGGAAATTGTTCGCAAACAAGGAAGACACCGAAGAATCAAGGAATTGGTTTTGAGCGAAAGTTCAACGCCGAGGGTGTTGAATGGGAAGAAGGTCAATATCCCACTCCAAAGTTTGTTTCTCAAGAGGAGAAGTATGATCCTACTTCTTCCAATGAGGAACAAGCTCAAGATGACCTTCCACCACAAGACCACAAGCTAAAAGGCAAGGACAAGCTTCAAGAGGAGATTGATGCATTCATTGAAGCACCCAAGGCCATGGTCAAGTGGGTTCCCAAGGCAACTTCAAGTTCTACTTCGACAAGCTCAACTACTACCCCAAGGATTCCCATCAAGATGATGTGGATCCCGAAGAAGAAGAACTAGAGAGTTCTTGAGGGTGACTCCGCCAACATACTTCACTCACATTCATTTTGGCAAGGACTTGTGCAATCAACTTCCACATCTTGCACTAGTTCATGGAGTCACAAACCCTCATGTTGGTAAGTCAAGGACAAGGTAATCATTGCTTTCATGGACATCATCTATTGTGTACTTCAATCTATGTCCATGGATATCCTTGTTTGTTCCTTGTGGGACTAACCCATGTAGGTATTGAAAGTGCCCAATCCAAAGGATTGCTCCCAACTCTTGATGATCTTCATCAACATTGAGCATCCACATCTTCAACATCTACATGAAGTCTTCAACGACAACCCAAGGTTAGTTTGACCTTTAAAAGGGTTCTCACATCAAGGGGAGCTTTGCTCTAAAGAAATGAGCTAAAGCATCTTCTAATGATGTGAACACATTAATGCTTTATGGAAAAGTGGTAACCCCACTTGTGCTTAAACGATGAGTATGACCTATGATCAAATGTTCTCATTTGACTCCTAAGTCAATATACTCATATATAGATGACCTAGTCATCGCCAAATTGTGTGCTAGTTGCTAGTGTTTTGTTTGTGCATGTTTGACACATATTTCATTTGCTATCTTATTGTGTGAGCATGTTGGATGCATGATTTTATCCATTCGAGGACATCCATTTGTTGCTTTGGTCTTTGGATTTTTCTTTTCGACCAAATGGATGGACAAGAATGCCTAAGTTCCTCCCCTAGCTATCTATGCTTTCTTGTCTCAAACTCTATTCATGCTTATATCACAAACTTTGAACAAGACTTTTTTGACAGACCGAGTGAGGAGCACTCTGAGCCACCGATCCGTCAAAAGCCTAAACTTCCAAAACCTTCTAAGTACTTTCGTCAAACCGATATACTCAAATCGGATGCATCAAATCACTTGATTGATCTAGGTTTTCACTCGTGAAACCGAAGTTGTAAATTTCGGCGGATCAAGTGTGTAATCGCACGCAGCTAACTATCTCGGTCCCACCGAAGTTTTCCAACTCGTCCCACCGACACCAAGGGTATATATACCCGAGGACAGCGCGATGATTACTTCTTCAAACGCCCGCCTCAAACCTTCACGCTGCCGCTTTGGTCTCCGGATCGCCTCCGCTGTCAGCCAGGCGCCTCGCTGGTCTCCATCGCCAAACGTCTTCTCATCATCACGCTGTCAGCCAGAGTGAAGCTCCACCGCATTGGGTGAGTTTCATCCTCTCGTGCTTCAAACCGCTGATTCAATGCACGATAGGTTTTGCCTAGTTTCTTGCCAAGATTGAAATCTTCTATCCAGCAGATTAGATCATAGAACAAAATTCGAGTGAAAATTTTAGGTTAGGTTTCCGAACACATCTCGGTGTGACCGATTCTACATTTTCGATCGACCGACGGCTCTCGTCATTGTGATCGCACTTTTCGTGAAACCGAAGTTGTGCAAATCGGTAAGACCAAGTGAAGATTTAGTGAAACCCTAGTGGTCTCTTGCTAGATGAAACCCATTTCGTCCAACCGAAAGTGGTGTATGTGGTCTGTTTAGACACTTCGGATTCACCGAATTTATAGACTCGGTCGACCAAATGTATTCTGTGAAAACCTAAAACTAAAGTTTGAACTCATTCTTTTGCAAAATCCTCTCAGCTTGTGATAACTCTTCTATTCTCGCTATACCTATTCTATTCACAGTTGTCACCATGTCTCGATGGAAGTGACAATGTAACAGGTCCGAATTGCCGCTTGAGATTCCAGAGGCAGCTACAAGTCCCAAGCAAGCAGTTTTTCAGATGATGGAGAGAGAAGCACTCCAAGTGGATCGCTCGCAATGCCACCAGGCTGTGAAGAAGAGGAATTCGATGAGGAGGATTCTCGACTTTGTTGCAGATGAGGAGATAACTTCTAAGCCAAAAGGCAAGTGGTTGCCAAGGGCTATCAAGGGCAACAACAAAGAAAGGCACCAAGCAAGGTGAAGAAATCCATCACAGTAAGAAGCTCAAGATGGAAGAAGAAACCTCCAAAGAAGATCAAGAAAACTTCCAAGAGGAAGAGGCTAGTTCATGAAGAAGCTGATGATGATGATTCTGATGAGGAAGCACCCCAGCCTCCTCGTATGGTTGATGGAGATGCCATCGTAGGGAGCACCCACAAAAGCTAAGCCATCAGCCCAAGCAAAGGCAGCCCAAGCCAAACCTCGCCGCCAAGCCAAAGAAAACTGTGAGGAACATACCGCTTCAGAGAAGAAGAAGGACAATGTGCCACCCGCAGAATCGATGATGAGGCACATGTTTTGCTCAAGCTCGCATGTAAATTGCTGCTCATAATGATGCTCATCCTCGAGCTGAAAATATGAAGGAAAGGAAGGACAAAGGTCTCAAAGCTATGGAGGCAAGTTGATCCATATGCCACCAGAGAAGGACAAGCTGACCCAAGATTCCACACCGAGAGCAACAAGACTTTTATGAGACAAAGGTTTCATGGATAAGAAGCCAATTGTTGCCGACACCAGATATGTAGACCGGGATTACATCGACAAGGAAGAGCACAGAGACTATTTCCCACATGTGCATGAGAGCTTCACCGCTTGTGGGATTGCAGAGTTTGTTGGTCGAAATTGACCGCTTGGAATGATGAGATGATCATGCGCTTCTATGCCACCGCACACTTCTATCCAGATGGCAGAATTGTATGGATGATGTAGGGCGTAGATTCCATTCAACTGCTTGAAGAATGGAGAGCGCTTGCTGAATGCACCAGATCAAGGGATGATGATGTTGATGTCTATGGCATTCCAAGAAAAATCACGAGTCAATGAAGAACATGTACAATGAGGTACCGAGAAGGATGTTGAGATATGGAAGCTTGGTTCATTTATTATCTTCAGTGCAGGTCTCCCAACCACCAACACCATTCTCGAGGCATACTTTGATGCCTAAGTCGAGACCACCGCATGATAAGAGGGTATTCTATCAACATGCTGCACATTCTAGATCAAGACACCTTTAAGGTGATGGACCTGATAGTTGAGACTATCAAGAGGACAGCAGCACTGTAAGAGGTCGTGGGTTTGCTCCGCATATTCAGATGCTCATTAATGCCAAGTTTGGCACGGACACCTACCGTTGGATAGACCCCACTTGCCATTGCAGCCCTGAACATGAAGATAATGAAGTTGTGATGACCGAGGATGCTCCCACATCCGTCAAGGACATGCTAAGTCCTGTTGCCAAACAAGCTAAAGCTGAGAAGGAAGCAAAGAAGAAGCCCAAGAGCGCTGAGAACAACTTCTTGAAGCCACTCAGAGAATTGAGCTACGCCTGCCAAGATAGTGCAGCCTCAGGAGAGCCTTGAGAGGATAGTTGAAGATAAGTTCCATGCTCGACGCTGTCGATCAAGTGCAGTGTCACCGCAACAAGCTTGAGGCGACATCGAGGAAGCTAAGAGGGAGAAGGCAGAACTCATGAGGGAGATGGAAGGTGATATGGTCCAGATGACTATGAGCAGCCCGCAGAAGGCTCACAAAGCCCAGATCACCGCTATTCCAAAGGATGCACCCTGTGGCTACTACATCAAGACCTCCTACAGCTCCGCTGGCCCAAAGACTAGCCCAAAGATCCACTCCTCCAGCTCCACAGACTTCAGCAAGCTTTGCAGATGCAGCTATCTCCACTCCATCGACGCAGACAGAGCCGCCAGCAGAGTCCCGAGTGACGATTAGCTCTATACCTTTCAACTTTTGGTAACTTGTTGCCAAAGGGGAGAAATTGTATAGATCATAGGGCTTCGAGAGAGAGAGTGCTCGTTTTGCTCTTTCGCTTATGGTTTTCCTTGAGATACTTTTGAGTTCTTTGAGACATTTCGTGTTTGATACTACGCTTGTTTCGATCTTGATGAGTGCTTGATCATACTATGCTTAATGTGTGCTTGATGCTTATCATATTCCATTCATATCTTGTATGATCATTTACTCATGTCTTGGTGATTGGGTGCATGTTATTCATTCTTATCATTTTGTGCGCCCACCAAGATGTATGTGACATGGAAGAGTAACCCATGATCCTAATCGATTGTGCATTTGCATTCAAACGCAAATCTTAAATAATGCACAAATTTAGGGGAGCTCTTGCTTATCACATACTTCTCAAAGCTTATTTATGTTATTCATTGATTATATCATTTGTCGAAGTTTTGATCTATATGTTGTCATCAATTACCAAAAGGGGAGATTGAAAGTGCAACTAATCCCGGTGGTTTTGGTAATTAATAACAACATATATATCATTGAACTAATCATTTCTTGAGAATATTTCGAAAGTTCAAGATATGGGTATGGCAATGACCGATGATGTGGACCCTCAAAATGCTAAGGAAAACATTGGCAAAAGCTCAAGACTCCATTTTTGGTTTAGTGATCCAAGATCACATTGAGTCCATAGGAAAGCCAATACTATTAAAAGGGATGAGGTTATGATGATGATCCGTTGCTCAAAGTGCTTAGTGATTTATCTCTCAAACTATCAGAATCTTTCATTCCAACATAAACCCATAAGTAATCTCGGTCCCACCGATTCCAAACTCACCACACCGAGATGAACCACCTCACCATATAGCCAAACCCTAAGATTCTCGGATTTTCCGATTCCAAACTCGGTCATATCGAATTGGTGTTGCTAACCTCAGAATCCTTCAGACTCAAATCGGTGTCACCGAGATGAGAAAGTCGGTCCCACCGAGATTGGCAAACCCTAGACTTTGGAAGAATCGACTAACCGAGATTGTATTTTCGTCCCACTGAAAATCCCAACGCTCACAAGATTTGAACTTTCGGTCCCACCGAGTTGTCAACTTCGGTCCGACCGAGATTGGTCAAATGTGTGTAACGGTTGGATTTTGTGTGGAGGCTATAAATACCCTCCACCTCCTCTTCATTCGTGGAGAGAGCCATCGAAAGAACTACCACTCCTACCTTACATTTCGAGAAGAAAACTACCTACCCTTGTGTTGAGATCAAGTTGCTCCACTCCCACCATATGAAACTTGATTTCTAGCCTTCCCAAGTTGCTTTCCACTCAATCCTTCCTCCACCACAGCCAAATCAAGGAGGAGAGTTGAGTGTTGGGGAGATTATCATTTGAAGCACAAGAGCAAGGAGTTCATCATCACCAACACCATCTATTACCTTTTGGAGGGTGGTGCCTCCTAGATTGGTTAGGTGTCGCTTGGGAGCCTCCACCATGATGTGGAGTTGAACCAAGGAGTTTGTAAGGGCAAGGAGATCGCTTACTTCGTGAAGATCTACCCGAGTAAGGCTAGTCCTCCGTATGAAGCCATGATGGCATAGACAAGGTTGCTTCTTCGTGGACCCTTCGTGGGTGGAGCCTCCGTGGACTCTCGCAGCTGCTACCTCCGTGGGTTGAAGTCTCCATCAACGTGATTGACGATAGCACCACCTATCGGAACCACGAGAAAATCTCCGTGTTCCAAATTGCGCTTGCTCTTCTCCACCTCTCATTTACTATATGCAATTTACTTTCCGCTGCCACAACTCTAGAATTGCATGTAGGGTGATACTTGACTTGGTTATCATTGTGAACTTGCTAAGAATCTACTCCAATCAAAAGGCTAAGTTTTTGTTGTCAAGTAGTCTAATCACCCCCTCTAGACATACTTCCGATCCTACACTCTGCAAAAAGGATGTTGAATGAACCGAGCACCTCTCAGGCTCAAACCGTCTAGCTCTCATCGCACCACTCAACAAACCGCTCATGTAAGTTTCCAGCTTGTTCCATCATTAAACTTGTTACTGCTTCATGTATCTAACATTTAATTATTTCTCGATCCAGGTGATAATCCGTTTTGGAGCAAGAAACTTTCACAAGATAAAGCGGAGAAAACAGGGCGGCCAACCCGGCCCAAAACCAAAGTTGTCAAGAAACCAGCTCATAAGAGAAAGACCACTGCTTCATCTGACCCAGCCATTGATGATGATGTGGGTAATCCGGATCTTGAGGTAGAACTTGATTCTCTTGGCTTGCTTTTTACACGCCTTTATTGATGATGATGCTTGTCGACGACGCCGAGGCCAGCAATGCAGATTCACGAGGTAACTATTCTCTTCCGATTCAAAGAATTTGCCTTTGCCAAAATTTCGCCAGCAAACCGGAAAGTTAATTTTTCTCATCCTCTTGCTTATTTGGATCTCAAATTTCTTATGAAGACGCAGCAACATGAAGTCGCCACGCACAACCCGCAAGACAAAGGTCGTAGTTACCTCCGCCGGTTTACCAAACAGCCCGGTTCGAAGCGCCATCCGTGGTCTCCGACCTTTTATTGCTTTTAAATTCTAAAGCGGTTTCTTCCACAACCTCTTAATCCGTCCGACCATTATTAGGTCACTTCCCATTCATCCTCTCGTGAATCATCGCCACTCGCTTACCACCATTGAAGATAGCCACCGGGTAAGCCAAACCGACCATATGCTTCTAATATATTGTAATGGTTACGTTTTTCCTCGACTTTTGTCTCTTAGAACCAAACCGAAACCCAGCAAGAAGGCCCGCTGGATAAAACTGCTCAAGAAGATGCCGCTTAGATCATGAGAGAGCACCAGATCTTGAAAATTTTGCTCTCAAGACATTCCCAATGATCCTCCCAGACAAGATATCGTTATTCCCAAAGAAAGGCCTCATAACACTTCAACCTTCGCCGATCCACCCGCCAGCCCCGTCCCGGTTTGATAAATCCCACAGTCCCGCCGACAAACGGCCATGCCTACACAATCCGCCGAGTCCAAAGATGATGACGTTGTAATTATCGGTATGGGCCGCTCAATCGGGAATCTCGCAACTTTAACCAGGCATACTGTAAAAGAAGATTTTTCCGCTTTGAACTGGAGACATATGCTGCTCTGAGCGCCCAAGACCTTCATTCTGGCTATTTAAACCGGCTTTATACTAGCCGTGACTATGAAGCTGGCCTGGTCAAGTTAATGAGAGACAAGTTTGAGGTAACCCACTCCTTTTACTTACTGCCATTATGTCAGTCCGTCTAGCCCCCAAGGGCCGATTTGTAATCTTGATCAAACCGGGACTTGTATATATTCTTTCACAACTTTGAAATCCACCAGATAGTTTCTAAGGGCCGGTTTAACCTTGCATACTTAAACCGGGCTTCAATAAAACTGCCTTTGGGAACATACGAGATCAAATAGCCATTAGCCCCCAAGTGCCAAGTTGAATACTTGTATTGAGCTTGGGACTTTGTCATCTAGCGTATATATAAAAATCAAGGTACATTAGCCCCAAGTGTCAAGCATATAACTTTGTTGTGTGGTTGAGACTTTGACTTTCTTGAATTGCTTGCTGAACATACTATCGATACACAGCCGAGGTGAAAATCAAGGAGGACCGGATTGCCGATTTACAAGCGGGCGTTGAAAACCCAAAGAGTCAAACAGAGAAGGCCAAGAGAGAATTAACCAAAGGCTTTGAATGCCATCGAACAATTGAAGGAGGGCTTCAAGAAAGAACAGCTGATCGGGCCACCGAGAAGGCCAATTTAATCAAACGAGCGTAAAATGTCAAGCTGCCCTTAAACCGTGGTAGATGATCCGACACCGTGAAGCGGCAAGTACACTCTATGATCATGGCAATCTTTGGTAAGCTCTTTGAACAATTGTGATGTTTTGAACCCGCCAGTAGCATAACTCGTTTGAGACTAATTTTTATCGTTGTAGGCACACGATTGGGCACTTAGGAAACGATGTGCGGAAGAAACCAAGGCTGTCTACACCTTAGTAGAACAGTTATATACCGCCCAACAGATCATCACCACAGCTCAAGCACAACAACCCGCAGACCTTCCTTGATCCAAGATACTCGAACCGTTGTCCATGCTTCCCGCCCGGATTGAGGAGGTGAAAATCTGCCGCCCGGACCGAGCTATTAATGCTTTGATCCGAGCCAAGGCATGGGTACCAGATTTTGATCCGTGGAAGCAGCTCAAGGCTACCCTAAAGGTGAAGGAAGATGGTTCTGATTTTAATGAAGAGGATTTACGGCAATAAACCGCGTAAAGGCGCCTCCGCTTGTTAGCTGGTCAAGAAGCAGATTTGGAGCATTATCAAGCACAATACAATGACCGTAACAAGCGAAAGTGCCAGCCCCAACTTTTGAAGCGGAAAATCTGATCCTCCAATCCGTAAGCATACCTACGCCTCGATATTGAACCGCCTTCCCCGATCCGTGAAGAAGCTGTTTTTCGTTGCTAATGGAATCGATCGACCATTGTTGATTTCAGCCAATGGGTAGAGACGAGGAAGCTAAGTGGCGGAAGATGAAGAGCAGGCTTGAACCGGAGGCCGGTTTAAGTATCTCATCATTGGCGGTTGCTCAAAGAACAATGATCTTACTTGGGCACCGTGGTTGCCTTTGTAATAACTTTAGTTAATACTTCGTGTTGAATATGCCTTCGCATAAACGGTGACACTTTTGCTTGATTCGCATTTCCTGCAACCGTAAAATTTGAACCTCGGTGGCGTGATACCGCCACCGGTTTATGATATTGAATATATGTATCGTAAATCCAACAAATATGTGATACAAATACCGCCATGTCTGGCATGAAGTCATGAGCTAAACTTAAAGCGGAGGCCTTAAAAACTATGACCGCTTGGTAAAGTGGGGAGAGAACAACTCCATATAATCCATGCTGAATCAGCACAAGCCCCTTGTTATTCAATGATGACAACAAGAAAAAGGTAAACCGAAAATAAACTCCGATGAAAATTTAATCTGTTCATCAATTTGTAATTGATGCTTGAACCGATAAAATGTTGTCGGTTTAAAAACGCAATGTAAAATCGAATATCAATTATGAAAAATATGGCAACAAAGGCAACAATTTTTGCAAAAGAAAAGCTTTATCGAGCTGGTCGATGGCGCTACCATGGTCGACGCAACCAAGCTCCCCGGCGAGCGATGGTGCCACCGGCCAGTCCCCAAAAGACTCGTGGCAATACGCCGCCAAGTGGCATGACATTGGTTCGGTTCACCAAGCCCCCTAAATGACTCTCGCCCGTAGAGGTCGACTCAAGAGGCGGACCGGTTCAGACTTGACCGTGTCCCCAATGATCCGTGGCTTTCGCTTATCAAGAGGTGTTGCATTGGTTCGACACCACCAAGCCCCCAAGTGATAAAAACAAATGTCAAGGGTAAACCGAGGCCGCTTTTAAAAATGTAATCACTCCATGTAACCACGCATGATGAGAAAGACAGAGACCCCGCTTAGCCGAGGCTCGTTTATTATATCAAGATAATATATACATTGTCATGATATGTACATAAATAGAGCCGATGGCTCAAGTGTAGTAAGGTCAAGATGAGCTACGCCCATGGCCTGTTGGTCTCTCCTCGACGCGGCGTGAATCTTGACACTCTCGAATATCAATCGATAGTATGACCCACAGTGCATTCTGCCGACCACAAAAGGTCCTTCCCAAGGTGGGGATAACTTGTGCATATCTCGTCTGGTCTTGATGAGCCAAGCACCAAATCTCCTTCTTGAAAGGTTCTTGTTTTAACCCGCGATCGTGATAACGACGAAGATCTTGCCGTAAATCGCCGAACCAGCAGCTGCCATATCACGCCTTCATCCAACAGGTCCAAAGCGCCTTGCCGTGCTATCTCGCTGTCCGCTTCAACATAAGCCGCCACACGAGGCGTAGTCGCCGATATCGCTGGGGAGAACCGCCTCCGCCCATAGACCATAAAGAACGGTGTATCCAGGGACCGTTTGGCGAGTATTGATACTCCAGTGAGCACGATGGTAGCTCTTCAACCCAAAGATCCCGTGTCCTCTCGCAACGGAACCATAAGTCGGGTTTGATGCCTCAGAAGATCTCTTGATTAGCTCGCTCGCCTCGTCCGCTGGACCGGGATGAGCCATCGATGACACGCTGTCGATGTGCTCACGCTCACGTAACTCTTTCATAGCACCCTTGGATAAATTAGTACCATTATCGCGAATGATACTCGTGGAAAGCCAAACCGAAGATCACCTTTTGATGAACCGCACCATTGCTGTCGCATCACACTTGCCGGCTGTGCTCCACTTCAACCCACTTGGTAAATTTGTTCATCGCCACCGTAAGGTGGGTCTTCTTATCCTGGATCGCTTAAAGGGCCCAACCATATCCATCCCCAAGTTGCAAACGGCCATGTTATTGGGATCATCCTCAACTCTTGTGCCGTACATGAGCACGCCGAAAATTTCTCGACATCCATCACACCGCTTAACCAAGTCCTCCGTGATCGCGATGTGTCAAACCAAGAAAATCCGTGATTTAAACGCCTTTGCCACCGTGAGACTTTGAACCGGCGTGATGTCCACAATCCCTTCATGGATTTCTCTTAAGATTTCACAGCCTTCCTCAGAGAAACACACCGCTGAAATGCTCTCGATACATCGCAATGATGCAGCTCACCGTTAAGAATCGCTATAGACTTGAGCGCCGGATTATCTGTTCGCCGAATCTCATCTTCGTAATTCCTCGAGTCATGTACGCAAGAAAAGGAACCGCCCAATCCGGAATAGCATGTAGTGCCGCCACCAATTGGGCCTCTCGATCGTGAATAGCCAACCGCTTCACCAGGAGCCGGATCGACGGGTTGTGCAATACATCCAAAAGACATTAGGCGGACCAGCTTACGCCGAGAACCCAACCGACTTAAAGCGCCCGCCGCTTCGCTTCTTCCGACAATCCACATGATCCACTTGATAACCCTTGAAGCAACCCGCAATATTATCCACTTCGACGATATGTGGCCATGAGCGGTCCTGAATCCCAAGTGCCGATACTTGCCGAGCCACCGTGTCCGAAAGTCACCAAAGCACTTAACCCGCTTAAATTCATCTCTTTAGACATCCGGAGACCATGGAGCAAGGCTTTACTCAGCTGCATTATTAGTACAAGGTAACATTGCGGAGAACATAATAAAACTTATCCCTCGGGAAGTTAAACGACTCCAGCCCCGAGCCTTCCAACCGCCTCGATCCATCGAAATGAATAGTCCAATATGTGTGATCCGCTTCTTCCGTGCTTGTAACTCCGCCCAATCATTAATGAAATCAACAAGTGCTTGAGACTTCACCGTCCGTGGTATATACTTTAGTCCATGCGCCCAAGCTCTATGGCCCATTTGGCAATCCGCCGCCGCCTTCCTCGCTCAGATGATATCACCCAAAGGAGCCGAAATGACCACCGTGATAGGGTGCCCTTGAAATATCGCTTCAATTTCCGATCGCCATGAAAACACCATAGACTAGCTTCGCCAATGCGGATACCTTTGCTTGGACTCAATAAGCACCTCATCGATATAATAAACCGCCACGAACCGGATATTCTTGCCCGCCTCTTCCGTTTCTACCACAATAGCCACGCTTAATCGCCGAAAGCATTGCGCAACATATAACGACAAAGGGCTCCTTGTCAACCGGGCCGCGAGAACAAAGCGGATTAGCCAATTGCCGCTTTAAGTCCTCAAATGCTTCATCAGCAGCCGACTCTGCATTTAAATTATCTGTCTTCCTCAAAGATCTAATACAAAGGGATGGCCTTTTCTCCGAGGCGGCCGATAAACCGCTCAACAGCGATTCTCGCCCGCCAAACGCCGAACATCATTGATACACTTCGTTTAGCCAAGGAAGTAATAGCTTTAATTTTCTCCGGATTAGCCTCAATTCCTCCGTCATAGATACCAGAACCCCAATAACTTGCTCTCGCCGAACACCAAAGACGACTTGGCCGATTAACATCATTTTGTAAATGCGCAAGTTGTCAAAGGTTTCTTCAAATCATCCACCAAAGGTTCCTTTTGTCTTGATTTCACTACAATATCATCCACATAAGCATGCACATTGCGCATCGATCTGTGTATCCAGCAATTTCAGACACACCGCCGATAAGTAGCTCGGGCGCCTTGAGCCCAAAAGGCATAGATACATAGCGTAAGGCTCCAAAGGGAGTTATAAACGCTGTTTTCTCCTGGTCCTTAACCGCCATTTTGATCTCGATGATATCCAGAGTACGCATCCAAAAACTTAAACGCCACACCGGCCGTGGCATCAATAACTGATCAATGCGGGAGGGCAAAGGATCCGCCGGACAGTGCCTTGTTAAGATCTGTAATCCACACACATACGCCAAGTGCCGTTTTAAGGACCAGCACCGGATTAGCAAGCCACCCGATGAAAGACTTCAATGATAAAGCCACCGCCAAAAGCCTCGCCACTTCTCTCCAATGGCTTTATGCTTTTCTTCGTTAAACCGCGGAGGAACTGTTTCACCGGTTTATACTTAGGATCCACATTATGTGTGTCAATGAGTTCCCCAGACACCGGCATGTCGATGGCTTCCATGCAAAGATGTCCCGATTCTCACGGATGAACTCGATGAGCGCGCTTTCCTATTTGGGATCCAGGTTGGCACTAACAGTGAACTGCTTGGACGAATCGCCTGGTACGAAGTCAACAAGTTTGGTCTCAGCTGCCGATTTAAACTTCAGATCCGATTCATGCTCTATAGTAGGTTTCTTTAAAGGGGTCATATCTACCGGATCAGCATTGTCCTTATAAAACTTCAACTCCTCCGTGGCATAGACCGCCTCTGCATAAGCTGCATCACCTTCCTCGCATTCCAAAGCGACCCGGCGGCTTCCATGCACCGCTATCTTCCCTTGTAACCCGCATTTTGAGCTGCAAGTAGATATAACAAGGTCGTGCCATGAACTTAGCATAAGTCGCCGCCCAAACAAGGCGTGATATGGACTCGGATCTTCACTACCTCAAAGGTTAATTTTTCGACCGAATTGTGCTCGCTCTCCAAAAGCCACATCCGTGGCTATCTTACCGACAGTGATATGCAGATTTGCTCGGTACTACACCATGGAACACCGTATTGACGGTTCGAGATCCTTGTCCGTTAGACCCATGCGACGGAAAGTTTCATAGTACAAGATGTTAATACTACTTCTCCATCCATAAGCACCTTAGTGAATTTATAACCCCCACCGAGGGTCTACCACCAATGCTACCGGCCCGGATTATCAACCCGGGGATGGTCCTCTCGCCCACACGATAGGCTGCTCCGACCAGCGAAATAACGTGGCAAGTCCGTTCAACAGAAGTTCATCGCCGCTTGTGAAGTTTTCGTCGCGCTTATCCAAGCTAGTTGTGAAAACATGATATTGCCCACTATTCAACCGCTGGTTGGCTCGATAACCCGATCATTGCTGCTGTCACCGGCTGTTCTCGATTATTCGACTATTGTGACCGCTTTGATTAAGACTCTGAACCGAAGCTCCATCGTGACCCGCCCGTGGAAACCGGATCTCGAATCGCCACCGACCCGGTCATACCGAAAGCATTAGAGTTTTTGAATTCTGCATAATATAACAATCTTTCCAGAGATGGTTCATTGGGACTCTTCGCCCCGCGCTTGGGGCAAGATTGATTCAACAAGTAATTCAAACGGCTCGATTAGGATTTGGACCCCGATTCGCTTTTGCTCTCAAGGCCGCTGCCCTCGTCTCTGCACTAGTATTGTCCACGAAATCCATGTTGCCATCCGCTGGCGCTTGCCTCCGCTTTCCATGACCCGCCGGTTTGTACTGCTGCCTTGAGTTGCTGCTCTTCTTCCCTTCCTCGCTTCATCATCATCAGCCTCGAGATCCTTGGTATCGTCCAATCAAGATATTTCACCAAAGCGCCATGAGGGTTCCTATGTCATTACGTAACCGCTTCATGCGCCTCTAATTTCAATTTTAAAGGCTCAAACCGACAGCTTGCCTTTCTAAGGTTAAGATTGCAGAGTCAAGATTGATCCCGCCGAGGAATGCAAAATCAAAAACACGGCGACTCCAACGGGTCGTTGACTTCTTCCTCCTAGACACAAGCCGCTAGGTCCACTATGGATTTGGGCTGCTTACATGTATCCTTGAAATTTGATAAACCGGCCGTGAATCGGGCCCATGAGCTGATAGAGTTGGGCAAGAGGCTCTTCAACCAAGTACGAGCCGTGCCTTCAAGCATCATGGTGAAATACTTTGCACACGCTGCTTCATCCACATCTAGCATCTCCATGGCCATCTCATAACTTTCAACCCACGCCTGGGACAAATCGGCGTGTAATTCGCACCTTGCGCGACCCTTAAAGTTTTTGGGCAGGCGACATTGCATAAAGCGGATCAAACAGGCACCCCTAAAGCGGATGCGACTCGGTCCGCGAAGGTGGTAGGGCGAACCGCAGTGTGTGACCGCCATCCCGCAAGCCGCTAATTCAGCCTCTCTTCGCTTCGGCCCGATCCACCACCTCCCGAGCATCACGAACACCACCCGCTGGTTATTGCCACGGGCCGCCACGGTCCCGCTGCTGTTTGATATGGCCGGTTCATCCACGCTACCGCTATAGCTCCGCTTGACGGGCGAGTGAATCCGATCACGCTATATGAATATGCCTCCCGCTGAATTAGTGCGCCGAGAAGCTCCTTAACCCGCTGCCTCATCGCCAGGGGAATCCTTCGACCGGATAGCTCCAATCGCAGCGGCTGCAACAAGGTTGTCCATAGGATTAGAATAATGACTGAGGTGTTTGAACCGCGGGGAACCACCATGTTCTCATCGAGGAAGCTCCATCCGGCGTGGTTGGACCGCCGCCTCGGTCCCGTGCCTCAATCCGCTTTGCCTCCTGCCGAGGCGGTTATCGGGTCCAGCCTCGGGTCCGAAGAGATTTCGATCAAACCCTAACGGTAGGCGGATCTATACTTCCGCTTCAACACCTCTCGCGACGCACTCGTCAAGCATGAGTTTGTAAGCTCGGGCGCCCGAGCGCTCGCTCGCAGCCATCCGCCTTTTTTCGCCGCTAGATCCGCTGGCTTGTGTGATTCGCTTTTCGCTGCACTTTCTGCATTATGAGCCTCCGATCCGCCGGGTTGTCCTTCGCCATAAGCGCAGCTAGTGCATCAAACAGATCTGATAGAACTTGAACCGGCGGGCGACCGCCTCCTCGCCTCGCTGCCATCGCCGCCGATCCGGAAAGTATAGCTGCAGCTGTTGAAGAGTGGTTTGCTGCTCGCGCATCGCCATGAATATTCCAACCCGTTGATCTGGCTTGGGGGTCCGGAATATCGCCGCCATCGGAACAGCCCTCGATCATATCGCCCCGCAATCGGTACAATGACTCGCCTCTTCGTTGAAGATTCGCCGCCGAATAAACGACGGTCTCACTACAGTTTCAACCGCGCCGTTCTCCTCCGTGGATGACTCCAATGAAGACATGCTTCATGGCCGTTTAACTCGGCAGGTTGTGCACGCTGAGCCGCTCTCGACGAGGTCGGTGCAGATGTCCGCCAGCCCAGCTCCCCGATCTTGCCGATGAAAACATGTATGCCACCAAAGGGGACCCGCACTGTGACTCAATTGAATCGCCCGGGACCCCATCCAGCATTGCCGATGTAGATCCGCCGCGACGACTCTTGGTCATCCGCCCACGATGTAGCCTTCGAGTCCTTTGAGCTTGCTTCTCCAAGATCGCTAAACCATCGTGCGATGGCCCCACGGTGGGCGCCAATCGCCGTGGATTTGTCACGCAGATGTCCTAGTGAAAGGACTTAGTCGTGGAGCCATCGCCACGGGTTTACTTGAAGGGGTTAAAGCGACACAAAGACACAAGGGTTTATATTAGTTCGCCCTTCGATGAAGGTAAAATCCTACGCCTAGTTGTGATGGAATTGATGTGGTCTCGATGGCTAGGAGCAAACAAGCTTCGCTTAGGCTCGAAGTTGTGGTTGTCTCGTTTTGAATCGCCGCCGGTCGCCCCTTATATACACGAGTGACGCCTGCCGGTTCATAGAGTCCCAACCAGTTCATACTGTATCCCGTTGGTATCTCTATTCCTAACTTACAATACAAGCATACATCAGCCGGGTTTACGGCTACAAGTTCTAAACCGACTACAGGCCTTGGGCCTTTCTCTGCTTGTACCACTAACGGAGTTAACTCGGCCCAAGCTGGCCGGTTTACACCTAGTGGTAATATCCCCAACACTACCCATATCATCAATATTAATCAAGCAGGACGTAGGGTTTTACCTCCATCGAGAGGGCCCGAACCTGGGTAAAAACATTGTGTCCCTCGCCTCCTCGCTACCATCCGCCTAGACGCACGCTTTGGGACCCCTACCCGAGATCCGCCGGTTTTGACACCGACATTGGTGCTTTCATTGAGAGTTCCTCCGGTTGTCACCAATAGGCTCGATGGCGCCTTCAACATCAACGCTGTCCGTGGTGAGACTTTTCTCCCCGACAGATCTTCAGATTCGGGCGGCTTTGCATCGCGGGCCAATTCTTCTTGGCCATCCGAGCAGATCGAAGCTTCGCCGCCGCCAGTCGATTCGAAGTTTAAACTTCACGGCCGATGATCGCGGAGACTTGATCTTCGACGGACTCGAGCCACGCCAAGCGCCACCAAGACCGTGACGATGGGCATGATCTAGCTCGCCACGGACAAGGTTTTGAGGCTGCACTCGATCCGCTTGGGCTACTAGCCCGAGCCGATTGCCCATATCGAGGGCCGGTGGATAGACGCCACTGGGGCTTCAACATCCACGGCGATGGAGCCAATACCAATCTCGCCCCTCGCGAACTCGTGATCCCGAGGCGCCGGACTCACGGACCCGAGCCTCCCGCGCCTACCAATTAATCCGGATTGGGCGCCGTTATGGAATTCACCGCCATGACATCTTCCAAGACTCGCTTTTTGGCAATATCCTGAATTTCAAGCATCTCTCGCTATCAGAGAGTCCCGCCGATCGCGCCAGATGGTTGGAAATCGGACGACGAAGAAATTCAGAGCCCACCCACCACCCACTTTGTAGCCACAACAGGATTTAACCGACATGCTAGACTACGATTCGGCGACATCGACGCCATGGACGACGATGCCGAGACGAACAGAACCAGCGCCACAGTAGCACTGAAGGCCACCTCGCCATATGACGATACATGGTGGATACCCAAAGAAGGGAGGGCGAAAAGCAGCAGAGGCGACTTCTAAAGAAGCAGCCCAACGCCGACGCCGCCGGTGCCGCCAAAATCCCGCCACAAAGAAGAATGAAGATTCCGCACCGAGACAATAACACCCGGAGAGTGCCGAAGACAATCCTCTCCGCACGACTCAGCGCAGAGGATGCGGAAGCAAGCCCCCACGAGAGGGCAGCAAACGGGGTTGAGGACGATAACTACATGCCTCCCTCGTAAGACGGCAAGCCTCAACGATGACGAATTGGCTGCACTGAGGGCCCCGTCGAACAAGAGCGCTTGCCGCAGTTTATCGCCACGGCAAACAGCCTAAAGAAAAGCAGCAACAGCTTCAAGCTGATCAGACTCGCCGCCGATCGATGGACCGAGGTCCTCGCGTCAAGAGTATAAACTCAACGCCCCTCCAAAAGTTACCTAAGACGCAAGCTGCTCCCCGATTAGAGGAGGAAGCATACATACCTTCATCACCAACGATGACATGGCTGACCGACCACCTCATGGTCGCGACAGAGAGGCATTCAGGCCCCCAGCCTAAGACTGCACTCGCACCGCCCAAGAGTACGGTTAAAAGGAACGCTACCGGACTTATAGATATATTGAGGACAAAGCAAGACAATCTAGATCCATCTATGGATCACGGGCGCCCACGACCCACGATTTAATACCGTCCACGCGACATAACGCCGCCGGGCCAACATAGCGTATAGCGCCCTCGAGCTGCGCCGCGATATTGCTCAATACAGGGCGCCAGACACCCATTATGCTTCATCGACGAAGTAATGGATCATCACATCCTCAAGGGTTTAAGCCCAGAATATCGAATCTTACGATGGTACAACAGACTCCGTGTGGATCAAAGACTATCTACTCCACATCCATATGGCCCGCATGCGACGCATCTCCATGCCATCAAATATCTCCCACTGCTTAAAGGACCAGCCCGGCATTGGCTTAACCGCCTGCCCGCAGAGTCAATTGGTGTTGGGAAGACTCGAGGCCGCTCCTTGATAACTTCCAAGGCACATATGTGCACCACCGACGCCGACGACCTAAGCCACATTATTCAGCAGCTGATTTAATCGCCGCATAATTTCGACTCGGTTCTTGACGAAGAAGAATCAAATCGCCGACCGTCTGGATGCGAGGCCCTTGCAGCCTTCAAACATAACATCCGGGACGAATGGCTAGCCCGACACCGGGCAGGAGAAGCCAAATCCATGGCAGCCCTCACATCGCAATGACCCGCTTCGCGGGGAGAGGACAGCTGGCTAGCCCGCAAGCAAAAATCTCCGCAAAAACTCGCAGTCCGGACACCAAGGACAACAACGCAAGTCACGCCGAATCAAAACAAGCGCCGCATTAACGGCAACGACAAGGAGGATACGGCAGCCAATGCCGGATTCCGAGGCTCTAAACCCGTCAACGGAAGAAGCCATTTAAAAGAACCACTCCGGTCCGCCCAATATGGACCGAATACTCGACCGCCATGCCGATACATGGCACTTCCCGAAAAGCCGCCTAATCACACCAATAGAGATTGTTGGGTGTTCACAGGCCGCGTTAATTGCCGAACACAATGACAAGGCTAAATAGCAATGACGAGGAAGAGACCCGCCGCCAACAATAGAGGATGTATGGTTTCCCACAAGCGCGGACGGTGAATATGATTTACGCGACCCATATACCCAAGAGGGAGAGGAAGCGCGACCACGGACGCCTACGCGATGGAGCCAGCCGCCCAAGTTCAATCCATGGTCCTCCCGTCCGATCACTTTCGATCGAAGAGACCATCCGACCAGCATACGCCACGGCGGATTTGCCGCATTGGTCTTAGACCCAATCGCCGATGGATTTCACTCACAAGAGTCCCGATGGACGGCGGCAAGCAGCTCGAACCTGCTTTATCAGATACAAGGCGCAAAATGGGCATAGACCCATCCAGATCAAACCTACAAAGACAACCTTTAAAGGTGTCATCCTGTGAGTGGAAGCCAATCAGACAGCTCACCACACTAGAAGTGGTCTTCGATCCCCGTGATAATTTCCGGAGCGAAGAGTTAATCTTCGATATCGCCCCGCTCAGAGTGGCTATCATGCCCCGCTTTGGACGAACCGCTTGCAAAATTCAACGCGTGCCGATTATGCATACCTAAAGCTCAAAATGCCAGGCCCTCGTGGAGTCATTACGGTCAATGGGAATACGGAACGCTCCCTCCGAACGGAGGAACATACAGCGGCTCTCGCGGCAGAAGTACAGAGTAGCCTTCTACGGCAATTCTCCTGTCCGACAAGTAAAAAGCCGGATACATCAAAGTGCGCTCGGAGCAACACTAACCAAGACCACCTGGCGCGACCAGAGCACGCCAGAGTAATGCGCCCCAACCCCGCCAAGATGATCACAAGAATAACACTCCGCGTACATCATTACGCTTTGGAGATACCATGGGCGCGGGGGAGGGGCTTGATCACAAGGGACCAAGAGTGCGGCTCGACCACACCAGGGGCTCATACGAGCGCCCCCCCTTGGTTTTATTTTTTATCTTTTCTTCCTTTTTATGTATACAGGACTCGTTAATCGAAGTTTTGTTCGACGGCACACTTGCCAACTCACGATGCAACAAATGGGACTAAAGAAGGCCGCGATTTAACACTCGTGTGGTCTCCATTACGAGCATTAAATTCGATTACATACACCAAGTCTGCAGCTTATCCCTCGAGGGGGACACGTTAATTTAGTCCAAACCCTTTGCTTACCGCGACTATTTGTATCACCGCTTTTATTCGCAGACGCTCTTTCATAAATAACGCAGCACTTCCTTTTTGCAAGTACATTACCTTTTCATTACAATTATGCTATCTTTATATATGTTCATTATATGACATATTGCACCAGATACTTTGGTACGGCCGAATACGCCAGGGCTTCGCTCCCAAGATTATGGTGTGATTAAGTCCAACACTTTCACAAGTGTGGTACCTCGAACTTATAGCATTATATGAATCAGCTCCAATCATGTCTTGGGTCAATAGTTGAGTTTGCCTGCCCCATGTTTTGGTGCCTTACGCCCGCCTGGCCGGCTAAGGTAGCACTGGAGAACCATCGCGATTGCGCCCGCTTGAGCCGGGTTAACGCCTCAAGGAGAAAGCTAAACCGACGGGCATGATAAGGCGAGAGACTGGTCGCTGTTCGAGAGGTTCTTTGGGTCCTTAAAGGCTCATGCCGCCGAGCGAAGTTCGGATGATGTCCGACGAAGGCGTGATAGCACCCCGATTCGGTCTTCCCAATACCAGGCTTCACTAAATTTAAAATTATAGAATTCTATGGCTAAGGAGAGTGTTTACACTATAAGTCCGGTTGCTTTGTTCGTCGTGGTTGAGCGCCCCTAGATGGACCCAATAATGGGAACAAGAGTGCTCAAGTTTATCACCAACACCCCAAAGACTTGTGGCTCGGGGCTGAAGCCAACGACTTGCCATCTCTCGATTTTATAAACGGCCGCATGTAAGGTAATATTTTAAATTAAACAAGAGTTGCTCATGGCGATATGAACGAAGTTTCAAATACCAGATAAAAATACAATGAAGTTCATTCAAAATTACATTTCGGGGCACTCATCTCGCAATATTGCAGGCTCCCTTCAGACAACTTTATAATATCGCCCGCGGCGATGCTCCTTGCTCGGCGGCGGCGGATCCGTGAGAAGCCCGCATCCAGCTTTGCCCTATTGCACCTTTATGCGGCAAGGGCCCGACGAAGCGCTTTCAATACAAAGTGAGCGCTTGATCACATCCAGCCTGGGCATGCATCCACCAGCCGCCACACTAGGCCAAAGTAGCTGCCAGCATGGCCTGTCCCGCCATAGCCGACTATGAGGCCCTTCATAGCCTCCTCGCCTACCTTAGGAGTTCGACCACCGCTTCACCTGGTCGCTTGGGGCACTGAATGGCCAGCCTCAAAGATACCGAGACCGTAAGACCTTCTCCGCCGAGCCCCCTCCGCCACGATAGAATAGCGGCATCAGCCGCACCACGCGCAGATCCGCAAACGCCTCGAGAGCTCCGAATTCGGGTAAGTATCCGTAATTTACATTAACGTGCTCTGCTCGCATGAAAAAGGCCTTACCCGCCGCTATCTTCTTCATGTCCTCTACCTCCCGGGCCTTCGGGCCTCGGCCTTGGCGGATTTGGCACTTTCGAGAGCCGAGGCAAGCTCGACTCGAAGTCTTGAGTCACGCCCAAACTCTCATGCTTTTCCATGAGAGCCCGGAGCTCTTGCCGAACTTCCGCCACCGTGGCCGCTTGTTTTTCTCGCCAGCCCGCTCAGGGACACATTATGCTCGCCACGGACACGACATCCTTCATGGCTGCCACCTTGTTAGTGGCCCCTGATTTCACGATATCCTTATTAATTTTGTTTGCAACCAAAACCCTTTCTCAGAAGGTACTTATTTAAAGTGGTGTTATTCACCTTCTTTTTCCTCGAGCTGCCTCTTGGCATGGCCGAGCTCTGCTCCGACCGCCAAGGTCTTCAAGCCGACCTATGCCAAGCACGCGGCAGAGGTCAACAGCGAGCCTCGCAAACCCATATTGACATATTTTTAGAAACCTCACAGATATCTTGTTAGATCCTTAGTCCGCTTTTTCTTTCCTAACACCGAACTAAGCATCAGGCTACCGCCTATGCGGTATTACATTACATAACTTTAAACTTACCTCAAAGCCTCGTTAGAAGGTTGTTGCAAGCTTTCGTCACCCGCCTTGGCGAAGCCGGACTTTCAATCACCGCACTCATGAGAGTGCGGTGTTCTTCCTCGATGGAAGTGCTTTTGCGCCCAAAGAGTTATCCGCGCCCGTTGACGGAGGCCGCCGGGCGTCACGGTCCTACCCTTCTTTCGAAGGGCCGTCGGACTCTAGAACCGCCACGGTTCCGGCAGAGTCCGCACGAAGTCCGGGTTGCTCGACGGCACCTCCGGAGCCTCCTCCGGGCGGGTCCCCTGGATTCCGCCGCCGCCCTCGCCGACGCAGGTAGAGGCGCGGGATGGAATTTACATCCGACGGCCCCAAAGACCCGCCATCGAAGTCGGAAGGTCATCAACGGCCGGATCATGCGCGAATGCGCGTTAGAAGGACACTACATGACATACAATGTAATGCATATATAAATGATCCGAATACTTACGATCCTCGCCGGACGCTCGCCCTTGAGGTTACTTCATCCTCGCCAACGCTGATGTTGGCGAATTGTCCGGGATGGCTCTCCCCTCTTGACCCTTCGCCGCCCGATTAGGGAGGCCTTCCTTCTTCTCTCCTCCTCCGGAGAGAGTATCCTCCTCCTCGCCGCCGGGAGGAGTCCTCGCCGTCGCCGACGCCTGACACGGAACTCTTTCGAGTCCCCGGCCACCTTCTTGGCCTTCTTCTCCGGATCACGCAGGTGCCGAACCAGCAGCCTTGCTAAGCGGGCATCCACCGGTTCTTCCGCATGGGAGCTGGGCTGATGAGCAGCTTGGCCTTCTCCATCCATTCCTCACAAAGGAAGAGGCAGATTAAAACCTCGCTAGAGTCAATCTAATTACTACAAGTGTCCCGTAATGGGGTCGAATCACTTACCTCGCCACGGAGATCGCGAGCTGAATCCGCGGTCTTCGTCGCGGATGCGGGGCTTTCGCACTTTGAACAAAGACCTCCAGCGCCTTCAGACGTTGTATCAAAGAGCCCACTCAACGCCCGTGCTATTCCGGATTAAACTCCCACAAATTGAATGCCCGTTTGGCATGGGAGAATCACGGAGGAGCATGACTGACCACGCCGACGAGCCGGAGCCTATTGCTCACCAAATTTTTGATGCAGGCTCAAGTCCCGCTACCTCCACCGGATCACCCCACCGCAAGCCCTTCTTTCCAGAGGTGAGCTGCGTGGGGATTCCAGATCTAAATTGGGGTCACCGCCATGTGGGCTTGCTGCTCGGTGATGTAGAACCATCCCGCTGCCACCCCTCGACGGAATCCACGGGTCCCTTCTAGTTAAGGGACGCTGGGCAGCTTGCCCAACATGGCGCCCCGATTCCGCTTATGCCCCTTCACAACCTTCGCTTGACGTTGAAGGTCTTGAGCTACAGTCAAGTGGGGCCGATGCAGAGAAAGTTTCGCACACGACGATAAACGCCGAGATGTTGAGGATGAAGTTCGCGCCAGATCGTGGAAATCCAGGCCGAGTAAAACATGAGCCCCGGACGAATGGATGGAGCGGAAAGCCCACCACGGAGGAAGTGGGAGGAAGACGACCTCTCATGAGGCCCGGTAGGAATGAGCTGCCTCGCAAGGCAGCCGGCGCGCGATATCGCTGAAAGGTATCCGCGCCACGCAGCTTGGTGATGTCCTCCTCCTGGCGGTGGAGGCCATCCATTTGCCTCCCTCCGGACATGTTCGGAGAAGGGTCGAGGTGAGATGCGCGAGCTTGGGCGTTGGAGCTTGGGTTCGCAGGATGGATAAGCAAAGGAGGAAGAAGGCGAGGTGAGAAGGTAAACTTATCCCTTATATATAGGCGGACAAACTATGCGCCCTCACCGCCCGGTAAAACTCGCTTATCTCCAAGCGCCACCATCAATGGCGCGTTGGGTTACCCACGCACGTATTGATGAGAATCCCGAATAAGGGGAACACGACCGCTCGACAGACGTGTTAAGGAAACCGCCGCTAAACGTGCCGAGGTGGTATGATAATTCAAACGAAGGCTTGGCTGCGGTGATGTCGCTACCGCATAATACGCCGCCAGATTGAGTCAGGTATATTTTTTTATTCTCTACGTTGGAATGTGGAATTTATTTTGCAGAGCCGACACTATCCTCGGTGTTCATTATCTTCTCCGAATTATTCAAGGGAGGAACCCGCTTTGCAATGCCGACCATTATGCACGCCGGACTTATCATCATTGAAGACCGGTTCAGGGCTACCGAGGAGTCCCGGACTAGGGGTGTCCGGACAGCCGACTATCAATATCCGCCGGACTCCCATACTACGTAAGATAGAAGATTGAAGACTCGCTCGTGTCCCAAGGTACTTTCCTTGGTGTGGAAGGCAAGCTTGGCGATACGGATATGTAGATCTCCTACCATTGTAACCGACTCTGGTAACCCTAGCCTCTCCTGTCTATATAAACCGGAGGGCCTTAGTCCGTAGGGACTAACATTACATCTCAACAATCATACCATAGGCTAGCTTCTAGGTTTAGCCTCCTTGATCTCGTGGTAGATCCACTCTTGTACTACCCATATCATCAATATTAATCAAGCAGGACGTAGGGTTTTACCTCCATCGAGAGGGCCCGAACCTGGGTAAAAACATTGTGTCCCTCGTCTCTTGTTACCATCCGCCTAGACGCACAGTTCGGGACCCCCTACCCGAGATCCGCCGGTTTTGACACCGACACTCCCACTATGGCTAGCCTCAATATTGTGCACCGCAGCCAAGGCGGAGAGGAAAACGAGAGAACTACGTAATTAATGCATGAGTTTAATTAGGGTAGTTTTGTAAAGTACGAGATACATTCCTCCAATCGCAAAATGCCTTGGTTCATGAGATTTGAGATTTGAGCCCTATAAACCGGAGGGGAGGGGGTACTGCACACGGTGTAGTCTAGTCACTTGTTTTTTAGCCGAAGTCTAGTCACTTGTTGAAATCTCTAGAAAGGCAAATACTCCTTTCCGGTTTACAGGTCTATACTACTCCCCCATCTAGGTGTGTAAGTCATCTTAAGAAAACCAAATAGTCCCAAAACACTTAGGCGCGGTGCATTAACTTCTACCTTGTTTCTTGTTTCTTGACATACGTATCAACCAATAAGAGATGAGAGGTGTGCATGCTTTTAATGACTTGCAATGGCTAGTTCATTGCATGGAATGCTATGAATTAGCAAATAAACATTGGTGACCCCAGGAGGAAACGGTGCTAAGCACGTGGACCTATGCAGAATGAGTATCAACCAATGGATAATGGAGTTAATTGTTAAACAATAGCAATTTTGTCTCATGCAAGAGCCTCGCTAGTACTCCAAGGAACCGCACCACGCGAGCGTTTGCAACTGCCACGTTCGGTTTGCACTTGGCTCTTCGCCTCTTTGAGAAGACGAACAATGATGTTACTCCTACTTCTACAAGATTTAATCCATCGCTGCATGTCCGCCCACCTCGCAGGAGGGATAGCGTAAGCTAAAGCTTTATTTATCGCTTCCTCGCTTTTCCGCCCATGACAGGGGCCCAAGAGGTGGTTGGCCCACCTGTCATGCAGCCAAAGGCAGGTGTAGTTAAGGCACCAGAGCTCAGTCCGCGAGGGAGAGGGCGTCGTAGTAATCAAATTTCTCGGGCTTGTACGAGTTGATGTGACACATCAAAGCACTGCATTTGATAAAACCCTTTTTACACATTTCAAATGGGCTACTTGATGTAGGAGTAGACATATTCTGCCAGATAGACCCTCCGTTCCAAAATATAAGTCTTTTTAGAGATTTCGCTATGAACAATACATACAAAACAAAATGAGTGAATCTACACTCTAAAATATGTCTATATACATCCGTATGTAGTTTGTAGTGGAATTCCTAAAAGGACTTACAGTTAGGAACGGAGGGAGTAGTCACTTGTTGCAATCTCTAAAAAAACTTATATTTGGAAACAGAGGGAGTACAACGCATGCATGCATGCCGTGACTTTCCTTTTGATACTTGCATGTGTTGATTTGATGCACCTTGCCAAATTTTGACTATAAATTTAACTAACCAAAGTTTCATGCATGTCACAAAAAATCACGGGGCTGTTTGGATTGTGACTATGTTTGTCTTATGTTGCCACATTATTTTTCCCACACTTGCCACACTTGCCTAACCTGAGTTGCTCAAATTGTTAGACACACTTTGGCTTGCCTAAGGGAATCTTGCCAAAAATTTTGTGTCTATGACATGTGGGTTCACTGCTAATAAAAAAAATTCTTGTCTTAGGTGTGGCTAATAAAAAAGACTTATATTTAGGAACGGAGGGAGTAGAAAATATAAATAATAATGCATGTTGGGGCAACCCACGTTTCCGCTAACTTTAGCCGTGGGCTTGTTCACAATTTTTATGAGGGGGTGGTTGTTCATTTAATGGAGGGACTTGTAGTACTACCAGACTTGAACGATACAAAATGCGACCTGGCACACCGTAACACCACTTGGAACAAGCGGGTAGCTATCTCAAAAAACAATCAACAACTAAAAAAACCCGCGACCTGGCATGTAGTATAGTACACAATTTTAAACGATTGTTTTGATGGAGTGAAAAAGGAAAACTACCCCACTACTTATATATAGGCCGGAGCCTCCGCACTTGCTTGCTAGGGCTGCTCTATTCACATTCTCATCCTCTCCAGATCAAAACAAGATAGGGGTAGTAACCCTGTCTTTCTCCCTTCAAAAAACACTGGATTTCTATCCTCACCGCTGGTTACAGATCCGACGATCCCTCCGCCGTGAAGTGGAGGAGGGCAGCGCTAGGCCGTCAGGACAGCGGGAGGAGACCCACCGCCGCCAGACTGCTATCTCTCGGCCGAGCCGCCGCTGGAGGTCCACCGATCCTTCGCTGCTTCCTCAGGCGGATCCGCCTCCCGCCGCCCACCTATCCACATCCCGACGACCTTCAGTATATCTTCGCTCAAAACCTCCTTTGCTCTACTTCCCTAGCTTGCTACGCCGCTGCATGTGCATCATTTTCACCTCTCAGCCCTCTCGATAGGATGGTCCAATGTCACCTTTTTTTTCTTCTATTGTTAGAGGTAAAGCTACTTCATGGAGTCGAATCTTGTACTCCCTCCGTCTGAAAATACTTGTCATTGAAATAAAGTGGGGGCGGGGGAATTTAGTATGTACATCAGACTTGGTACAAACAGGAAGGAAAGGGGATGAAAGTAGTACAGACTGGTCATCCAACCGGTCTCTTGGTCGAAAAGGGAAATATAGGGGTAACGCTGTACACAGTGGTATGACCAGGACTAGATTTGCTATCCACACATAGGAGTAGGTGGCTAGAGGAACAAAAATGGGACCAACCTGATATGTTTCTTGGATGTTTCTTTCTCAAGAACAAACTATGAATCACCACTTTATGCCCATGTTTACGCACATGGTGTCAGATCGCTGGTGCACCCACTGTCCCATGCCCTTATACCAAATATTTAGGCTCTGGTCGGAATAAAGGGGCTAAAAACATAGGTCTTGATGAAAATAGAGGAATAGGAAAGGAATGTAGGTATAAAACTATGGAACAGCGAACGGAGGAAACTCTCAAGAGAATGTGTTCGGATGGACTACGAAATGTACAAATTTTTTTTAGAGTAGCATGCTTGGTAGTATGAGATGCTATTTGTTTATTCAGTGCACAAAGACTACTCTTGTCCTCACCTCACGCACTACACATAGGTTGATTTTTTATTTCGCAAACACAATGTAACAACATGTCTAATGCATGGCAGCGAAGCTGCTCACGCCTAAGATGCACCCTATCCTCAAGGAACTCAAAGGTCCCACTAAGGATAGAAGCGCATCTTGAAGACGCTTTTTGCAAGGTGGATATCATTACATCAACATTACATAATAGATGGGGATACATACAAGAGGCATACAATGCCACACAAATACAACATCATCTTACATAAGATCACCATCCGACTATGGATGAAACACAAACATAAACTCGAACGACATCCACCTCGCTAACCCAGGCTGCCGACCGAACCTATCCCCGATCAAGAAGAAGCGAAGAAGAACTCCAAAACAAGCAAACATCGCCTCGCCATGATCATCGTGATAACCTGTACTCGCAACTATTGTTGTAGTAATCAGGAGCCACGAGGACTCAGCAATCCCATTACCATGGGTATCAAGACAAGCAAAGCTTAATGGGAAAGGAAGGGTAAAGTGGTGAGGTTGCAGCAACGACTAAGCATATATGGTGGCTAACCAACGCAAATAAGAGCGAGAAGAGAGCAAGCGAACGGTCGTGAAGCTAGCAATGATCAAGAGGTGATCCTCAACTCCTACTTACGCCAATCATAACACGAAAACCGTGTTCACTTCCGGACCACCAAAAGAGACCATCATGGCTACACACGCGTTGATGCGTTTAATTCGGATCTCGTGTCAAGTTATCTACAACCGACATTAACAAATTCCCATCTGCCCATAACCGCGGGCACGGCTTTCGAAAGTTTATACCCTGCAGGGGTGTCCCAACTTAGCCCATGATAAGCTCTCGCAATCAACGATGTATATACCTTCTCCCAGGAAGACTCGATTAGTCTCGGAATCCCGGTTTACAAGACATTTTGACAATGGTAAAACAAGACCAGCAAAGCCGCTTTGATGCGCCGAAAACCCGATAGGATCTGCACATATCTCGTTCTCAGGGCAACACCAGATAAGTCAAGCTACGAGTAAAACCAACCCTCAAGTTGCCCCGAGGGGCCCCAGAGTTGCCTTGTTCGACCAGCACTTAGAGAAGCACCGCCCGGGGCTAAAATAAAGATGACCTCGAGCTCGAAACCCAAGGGAAAAAGGGCTAGGTGAGGAAAATGGTAAAACTAAGGTTGGGCCATGCTGGAGGAGTTTTATTCAAAGCGAACTGTCAAGGGGGTCCCATAAATCACCCGACCGCGTAAGGAACGCAAAATCCAGGAACATAACACCGGTATGACGAAAAACTAGGGCGGCAAGAGTGGAACAAAACACCAGGCATAGGGCCGAGTCTTCCACCCTTTACCAAGTATATAGATGCATAAATAATATAAGAGATATTGTGATATCCCAACATAATCCTGTCCATCATGGGGCAATCTTCAACTTCACCTGCAACTAACAACGTTATAAGAGGGGCTGAGCAAAGCGGTAACATAGCCAAGCAATGGTTTGCTAGGAAGGGTGAAAAGGGTTAGAGGCTGACATGGCAATTTGGGAGGCTTGATCGAACAAGGGATAGGTAGCGCAACATAGCGATAGAACGAAGCAACTAGCATAGCAATGATAGTAGTGAGATCTAGGGTAGCGGTCATCTTGCCTGAAATCCCGCTAAGAAGAAGAACGAGTCGATGAAGAAGATGAAGCCACGAAGACGAACCAAGCGTAGACGAACGAATCCTCACGATCGCAACGAAACGGGAACTATCGAGAAGAAACACACAAAATGGTAAACACACCACATGAACAAGGCATGATGCTCAACCAAGTATGATGCATGACAAGGCTACATGAAGCTACTCATGGCAAGAGATGATGCATACAAGAGCAACACATCAAAGCAAGTTTAAATGAGGCCGGAAACAACATATGACAATTCCGGTAAGTCCTCATATGCAAATTTCGAAATCGGTCCACGACAAACTACACGAAATTCTAGTCAAGTTACATATAAAGTTCATTAGATTCGGAGCTACGGCCTAGAAGATATGAGCAAAACAAGTTAAACATGGCATTGATGCAAAATGCATACAAACATCAAGCAAACACCTCAAAACAAGGATGCAACATGATAATATGAAACTACATGCAAAATCAAGCAAGTTTCATATAGAGCACACTCAAAACGGAGCAACGGTTCAACACATACACTCTATACAAGTTTTAAAGGACAAGCTGTCCAAAACAGCAACTAGGCATCTAGCAAGCATCAAAATAATATGCTACAGCACCTCAACATAAGAACAAAAGGCATGGGCATGAAGTAAAGGTAAAGCACAATAAAACATGAACACTGAGCTAACTCCAGAAATCAATAGAACATGCTCAAAAGGACATGACAAGATTGCAAATAATAACAGTTTCAGACTTAACAGAAATAACATCATGTTGCAATGTTTAGAGCTATCAAACGACATGTTACATAAATTTATCATGGCAAACAAAGGCATGGCATGAATATACTAATTTCATATAACAAATGTCCCTTACTGACCATAAGGCAAAAGGGCACAGAAAATATGATGGCACCCATGTAAACATAGCAAGTGAAATGACAGATTCAGACATGGCAGGAGTAACAATAAGTAGGCATGTTGGTGAGCTTGAACCACTCACCACCGAGAATTACATGGCTTGTGAAGTCAACCAAAAGTAATAAGACATGTTTATGAACCTAAGCATGGAAAGAACAAGTTCACAGGGTGCATGGATCACTAGCAAGACACATGGCAAAAACTGCACTTAATGTTAACAGGCTGACAGCAACATTATTTAGCAAGTTTGGAGCAAGATAACAACAAGCTACAGTAGGATATAAATGCAACTAGGGGCATGGATGGATAGAGAATGACATGTATGACAAAACATCCTTAGTGGACATCTCCAAATTATGCATAGAATGACTTGTAGCAGAAGTTAACATAGCATCGGATATAACAAAATCTGCCTAACAAAACAAAGAACATCAAGTACCCTACTTCACGAGCTTGATGCACACACTACAAGACTCCTAAAATACATGGATTGCACCACATAAAAGATGACATGATGAAGTACAAAACACATGTAGAGCTCATGCTTATAGGATGCACACATCAAATGCAACAAAATGACAAATCACCAAGTTATAATAGCCAAAGAAAGTTAACATCACATAGCACTCTTGCAACAATGATTTGGGGATCAATATGGACTCGAACAAGCATGGCACAATGGATTGTAATGTAGAGCATCTCACAACGAACATATTGATATATTATACATGCAAAACGGATCTACGAATGAGGAGATATGGCATGTCAAACAGGGCAATATAATGCAGAAATAAAAGGACTTCGAAGAATTTCGGGGTCAACCTCGTTCAGATCTGGATCGGGCACGGTTTTCGAGGATGGCAGGAGTTGCGTTGGGAAAGAAGAAGGAGGCGGCCGGAGGAGCTCGCGGGGGTCGAGAACGACGGGAGGAGGATGGCGAGGGCGGCGACCGACGCGAGGTTGGAGTCCCGGGGGGGGCGACGGGCGCGACGCCGAGGCGGCGACGCAGCCGGGCGAGGTCCGGAGGACAGCGCTGGAGGCGCTGGTGGCGGCGGGCGGCGGGGGCCGGGCGCTGGAGGCGGCGAACGCCGTGCGGCGGGCGGCGGCGGGATCCGGCGACAGGGCCGCGAGGCGGCGGGGGCGGCGGCGACTCAGCCGGATGGGCGGTGGCAGAGCGGGCCGGGCGGCGAAGGACGGATGGGCTTGGGCGGGCTGCGCCGAAGCTGGCTGCGCGCGCGTGGGAGGAGAGAGGGGGACAGGTGGCGGCGCGCGGTTGGAGGAGAGTGGCAGCGGGGTGACGTGGCGCGGCGCCATTGGTCGGGGCGACGTGGCTGCCGGAGGTGGACATGTCCGGCGGCGGGGTGGACATGTCCGGCGGGCGAGAGGGAGGTTTGATCTAGGGTTTGCCCAAAATTTCGGGAGAGGGGCTAATTTATAGGTAGAGGGAGCTAGGAGGCTCCAAATGAGGTGCGGTTTTCGGCCACGCGATCGTGATCGAACGACCGAGAGCATGGAGGGGGTTTGGATGGGTTATTGGGCTGTTTTGGAGGGGTGTTGGGCTGCAAACAAAAGAGGCTTTACGGTTCCCTGCTAACTGCTGAGTATCAAACGACCTTCAAATGGCACGAAACTTGACACACGGTCTACCGGTGGTGTACCAAGGCCGCTTGGAAAACCTCGGTCCATTCCGAGAATGTTTAACACCCGCACACAAAAAGAGGCAAAAGGGGGCGCTGGGGGAAATTGGAGTGCCGGATTGCAAAACGGACAACGGGGAAAATGCTCGGATGCATGAGACGAACACGTAAGAAAAATGAGATGCACATGATGACATGAAAAAAGGCAACACACAAACAAATGACATGGCAAGGACGGCGAATAACTGGCGGACACCTGGCGCAACAGATCCGGGGCATTACAACACTCCTCCACTAACAAGAGATCTCGTCCCGAGATCTTAGGACCGAGACGGAAGGGAAAAGGGATGATGTGAAACAAGAACTAAAGAGAAGAAGCAAAGAATCGAGAGCACTCGAGAAGAAGAGGGGAACGACGAGAATGACCAGAATCAAAATCTCATAGAATCAAATAGACTATGAAACCACTCATGTTAGAATGAGATAAGAAACGAATAAGACTGAAAGGATTTAGGCATCACTCCGACTAATACATGGAGGGAATAGAACACGAGCTTGATAGGATGGAATGATACTTGATGAAGACATGACACAAAACCTCCAGAAAGAAAAAAAAGTTGAATGAAAAGAACGGAGAAGAAAATGACAACTTGTGCCACGAATGAAATTGAAAGCATCTTTAGAAGGAAGGTTTGAACGGAGTTGTTGATAAAATCAACAATGAAAAGAATAAGCTTGTTGTGGTCTTATAGGTAACATCTCAAGATCATAAGGTGATAACCGGCCACAAATAGAAATGATTGAATAGCTGAGAAGAATGAAGAAATGCAAAACTCCACTTCAAAAAAAAAATACAGAGAATTAATTGCACTTCGAGGCGCGATAGGAAAAGATACTTGAACTCCACCAACAAGAATCTTGATGAACACTTGAGGAATGAATTAAATCATGAAGAACCACCATGAAGAACTCCGGTAACGAAAAGGATGATGAGATAGAATGAAGGATGAAAGAATAAGATTAAAGCTTGCGGTGACTTAGATGGGGGTTCCGACGAGATGGTCATGAAATTTGAACTCCGAAAAGAAAAATGAAAACACTTCTAAGTTGTAACTAGAATTTATTCATCACTAACAAACTCTGAAGGAAGGGATCATTCACTTGGATGAAATAAGAATAAGATTTATTGTATGCTTATCCTTCATCAAATTAAATTGATGACAAACAATGGATTTTTCATACTACTTATTCTTCTTGAAAAGGAATGAGAAGTGACATATCGCAAACTTGAGAAGGCCTTCATGAACCACCGGTAGGGTTGAAAGAACGAATGTATTAAAATTATAATTAAGGAAAAGGAATCTTGAACGAACCACTGTAAGAAAGGAAAATGAACGAAGAAGAGAGAAAAATCACCGGGAAGAATTAGAAGAACCAATATGCTAGAGGGGATTTAGATGCAAAAGAATAAAGAGATCATGAGCTGATTAAAGAACACTTGAGCGAAACGCCGGGATAATTGGATAAAGGTAGCTGAAATGTGAGGACGAAGAATTCTTCTGGAACGATGGCCTCCGGTGAAAAGAAATGAAAAAAACAACTCCTGACATACTCCGGATGGGTAAGGAAAAGAATATCTGACCAACGGAATAATTCAAGAGGATAACATGAAGCTAGAACCACGAAACTATGAGAGAACAGAAAATATTTAGAGGAAAAACTCTTCTTCGGTCTTCAAATGATGACGAGAAACACCACCAAAATTTGTTAAGGCATTCCGGGAGAACGAAAAGCGAAGAGGTTGAGGCAACAATGAAAAGAATTTGAAAGCAATCTTGGAGAAGGCATGTGACTGATGAAATTCATTCTTACGTCACACTTGAAAAGAATTTGAGAATAACCCCGGGAGAATTAGAAGAGTCAGGTAAGATCCTGGGAAAAGACCTGCAAGCATCTCGGAGTTGGAATATACGCTTTGATAAGTTGATCAAAGCATATAGTTTTATATGGACTTACGATGAAGGTTGTATTTACAATAAAGTGAGTGGGAGCACTACAGCCTTTCTGATTAGTATATGTGAGTGACATATTGTTGATCAGAAATGATGTAGAATTTTTCTGCAAAGCATAAAGGAGTGTTTTAAAGGAGTTCTTTTAAAAGAAAAGACCTCAGTAAAAAGCTACTTACATATTGAGCATCAAGATCTATTGAGATAGATCAAGACGCTTGATAAGATTTTCAATGAGTACATACCTTGGCAAGATTTTGAAATAACTCAAAATGGAACAGTCAAAGAAAGAGTTCTTGCCTGTGTTGCAAAGGTATTAAATTGAGTAAGACTCAAATCCCACCACAAGCAGTAAAATAGAAAGAGAATGAAAAGTCATTCCTTATGCCTCACCATAGGTTCTATAAAGTATGCTATGCTATGTACCGCACTCTATTGTATACCTTGCTCAATTTGGCAAGGAGTACAATAGTGATCTAGGAGTAGATCATCGACATTGGTCAAGAATATCCTTAGTAAGGACTAAGGAGATGTTTCTTGATTATGGAGGTGATAAAAGAGCCCGCCATTAAAAGTTACAACGATGCAATCTTTTACACCAATCCAGATGACTCTAAGTCTCAATCTGGATACATATTGAAAGTGGGAGCAATTAGCTAGAGTAGCTCCATGCAGAGCATTGTGACATAGAATATTTGTAAAATACATACGGCTCAATGTGACAGACTGCTGACTAAGCTTCTCTCACGAGCAAAACATGATCACACCTTAGTACTCTTTGGGTGTTAATCACATAAGCGATGTGAACTAGATTATTGACTCTAGTAAACCCTTTGGGTATTGGTCACATGACGATGTGAACTATGGGTGCTAATCATATGCAGATATGAATATTGGTGTTAAATCACATGGTGATGTGAGCTAGATTATTGACTCTAGTGCAAGTGGGAGACTGAAGGAAATATGCCCTAGAGGCAATAATAAAGTTATTATTTATTTCCTCATATCATGATAAATGTTTATTATTCATGCTAGAATTGTATTAACCGGAAACATAATACATGTGTGAATACATAGACAAACACAACGTCACTAGTATGCCTCTACTTGACTAGCTCGTTTATCAAAGATGGTTATGTTTCCTAGCCATGGACAAAACAGTTGTCATTTGATTAACGGGATCACATCATTAGGAGAATGATGTGATTGACATGACCCATTCCATTAGCCTAGCACTTGATCGCTTAGTATATTGCTATTGCTTTCAGATACATGTTCCTCAGAACTATGAGATTATGCAACTCCTGCTTATCGGAGGAACACTTTGTGTGCTACCAAACGTCACAACGTGAATCGGGTGATTATAAAGGTGCTCTAGTGTGTCTCCAAAGGTACATGTTGGGTTGGCATATTTCAAGATTAGGTTTTGTCACTCCGATTGTCGGAGAGGTATCTCTCGTTCTTCTCGGTAATGCACATCACTATAAGCCTTGCAAGCAATGTGACCAATGAGTTGGTTATGAGATGATGCATTACGTAACAAGTAAAGAGACTTGCCGTGACGAGATTGAACTAGGTATTGATACCGACGATCGAAGTCTCGCAAGTAACATACCGATGACAAAGGGAACAACGATGTTGTTATGCGGTTTGACCGATAAAGATCTTCAGAGAATATGTAGGAGCCAATATGGGCATCCAGGTCCTGCTATTGGTTATTGACCGAGAATAGTTCTAGGTCATGTCTACATAGTTCTCGAACCCGTAGGGTCCGCATTTATTAAGGTTTCGGCGATGCTTATATTATGAGTTTATGAGTTTTGATGTACCGAAGGAGTTCGGAGTCCCGGATGAGATCGGGACATGATGAGGAGTCTCGAAATGGTCGAGACGTAAAGATCGATATATTGGACGACTATATTCGAGTTCGGAAAGGTTCCGAGTGATTCGGTATTTTTCGAGTACCGAGAGTTACGGAATTCGCCGGGAGAAGTATTGGGCCTTATTGGGCCCTCGTGGGAAAGAGAGAGGGCTGCCTAGGGCAGGCCGCTGCTTCCCAAGGCCTAGTCCGAATTGACTAGGGAGGGGCCGCACCCTCCTTCCTTCCCTTCTCTCTTCCCTTCCTTGTCTCCTACTCCTACTACATGGAAGGACCCCTAGTTGGATTAGGAAAGGGGAATCCTACTCCCGGTGGGAGTAGGACTCCCCATGGCGCGCCTCCTAGGGCCGGCCTCCTCCTCCCTCCCTCCTTTATATACGGGGCAGGGGGCACACCATAGACACACAAGTTGATCTACGGATCGCTCTTAGCCGTGTGCGGTGCCCCCTCCATCATATTCCACTCGGTCATATCGTCGCAGAGTTTAGGCGGCCTCGCACCGAGAACATCATCATCGCTACCACGCCGTCGGCCGACGGAACTCATCTCCGGAGCTTTGCTGGATCGGAGGCCGAGATCGCCATCGAGCTGAACGTGCTGAACTCGGAGGCTCCGTGACGCTCGGTGCTTGATCGGTCGATCGTGAAGACGACGACTACATCAACCGCTAGCTAACACTTCCGCTTACGGTCTCACGAGGGTACGTGGATCTAACATTCTCCTCTCGCTATACCATCACCATGATCTTGCGTGCGTAGGAATTTTTTGAAATTACTACGCTCCCCAACAAAGGGCATCCGAGCCTAGGTTTTATGCGCTGATGTTATATGCACGAGTAGAACACAAATGAGTTGTGGACGATATAAGTCATACTGCCTACCAAAGATGTCATACTTTGGTTCAGCGGTATTGTTGGATGAAGCGCCCGACCGACATTACGCCAGACGCTTACGCGAGACTGGTTCTATCGACGTGCTTTGCACACGTGTGGCTGGCGGTGTCAATTTCTCCAACTTTAGTTGAACTGAAAGGCTACGCCCGTCCTTGCGAAGGTTAAAATGGAGTCTATTTGACAAACTATCGCTGTGGTTTTGATGCGAGGTAAGAACGGTTCTTGCTCAGCCCGTAGCAGCCACGTAAAATTTGCAACAACAAAGTAGAGGACGCCTAACTTGTTTTTGCAGGCATGTTGTGATGTGATATGGTCAAGACGTGATGAGATATAAGTTGTTGTATGAGATGATCATGTTTTGTGAAAGTTATCGGCAATCGCGTAAGCTCTATGGTTGTCTCTTTGTTGATAAGATGCAAGTGCCAAATAATTGCTTTACTTTATCGCTATGCGATAGCAATAGTTGCAAGAGCAATAGTTGGCGAGACGACCATGTGACGACACATTGATATAGGTCAAGATGATGAAGATCATAGTGTCGTGCGGTGATTTATAAAGATCATGACAAGATTTTGGAGATGGAGATCAAAGGCGCAAGATGATCATGCCCATATCATGTCACATATTTTGATTGCATATGATGTTTATCTGTTATACATCTTATTCTTGCTTTGATTGACGGTAGCATTTTAAGATGATCTCTCAATAATTATCAAGAAGTGTTCTCCCTGAGTATGCACCGTTGCCAAAGTTCGTCGTGCCCAGACACCACGTGATGATCAGGTGTGATAAGCTCTACATCCATCTACAACGGGTGCAAGCCAGTTTTGCACACGCGGAATATTCAGGTTAAACTTGACGAGCCTAGCATATGCAGATATGGCCTCGGAGCACGGAGACCGAAAGGTCGAGCGTGAATCATATAGTAGATATGATCAACATAGTGATGTTCACCATTGAAAACTACTCCATCCCCCCAAGGCCTAGTCCGAATTGGACTAGGGGGAGGGGCCGCACCCCCTCCTTCCTTCCCTTCTCTCTTCCCCTTCCTTGTCTCCTACTCCTACTACATGGAAGGACCCCTAGCTGGACTAGGAAAGGGGGAATCCTACTCCCGATGGGAGTAGGACTCCCCATGGCGCCCCCCTCCTACGGCCGGCCTCCTCCTCCCTCCCTCCTTTATATACGGGGGCAGGGGCACCCCATAGACACACAAGTTGATCTACGGATCGTTCCTTAGCCGTGTGCGGTGCCCCCTCCACCATATTCCACCTCGGTCATATCGTCGCAGAGTTTAGGCGAAGCCCTGCGCTGGTAGAACATCATCATCGTCACCACGCCGTCAGGCCGACGGAACTCATCTCAAGAGCTTTGCTGGATCGGAGGCCGGAGATCGCCATCGAGCTGAACGCAGCTGAACTCGAGGCTCCGTGACGCTCGTGCTTGGATCGGTCGGATTGTGAAGACGACGACTACATCAACCGCATACAGTTAACGCCCGCTTATGGTCTACGAGGGTACGTGGACTAACACTCTCCCTCTCGCTGCACCATCACCATGATCTTGCGTAGCGAGGAAATTTTTGAAATTACTACATTCCCCAACAGCCTCCACCGCCGCTTACTCCACCGCTATCGTTAAACCACCCTCCACGGGCACCCCTCCACCGCCTACTTTTCATCCAGCCTCCACACCACGGGTCCTGCTCAAACACCCTCCACGGCCACCCTCCACCATCTACTGCTCATCCAGCCCTCCACACCACGGGTTCCTGTTCATCCAGAGGCAACGCCACCGCCATTGTTCATCCAAACCCCCGCAACACTCACCGCTCATCCAATCGATCGGCTTCATTAGCAGCAGAGCGGCGAATCGCCCATCGGGTTCAGCTTAACAGCCATCGATCGATCCTCGGTTCAGAATGCGAGCCAGCAGGTAATCGCCGGGTTTAGTTAGAGCCCAACGCCTCGCCAGTTCAGTTAGAGCTGCCCAGACACACGCTGTACCAGACGAGAAACGCACATCGCCTCCCATCGTGAACCGCAACTCCTCAAATTTTCCTCCCTCGCTTCTACCACATTTTATTACGCCATGGACGGCCCAAAGAATGTCATGCAGCTGCGCTCCGCCCGCCTGACGAAAATCCCATTTTCTCGTCATGATTTTTGTCATAGAAGTAGGAGCCCACCACATCTATGATGATACCGCTTTTGTCACAATTATCATCATAGAAGTGTCATATGTATGATAGAAAAAATCGTTCAGCCCAAAATGTCACGGACGTGTCTTTTTGTAGTGTATTCTCCAAAAAAGAACTGGCTAGCCAATTTCGTAAAGAAAACTATATCAACCGGGCTTGTCATGTGTGAATAAAAGCGTAAGCGTATAGACGGGCCACAGCCCAAGACAATGCGCAGCTTGAGTCCGCTCAAACTAAAACAATCGGGCGAGCTGTCGGGTCCTGTGTTATCCGCCGCTGTAATTTTCGCTTATTGACTACATTGACAATGGCGTGGGACCTAGTTGTCAAACAATTAGGAGGAAGTATTTTTTCGCTTGTAATAACGAGGCACCTGCTTGCGAAATGCAATGACCCTAGTGGGTCCCTACTGTCAGCCTCTCCACATATAGTCATCACCTGATTCCTCTTGGTTGTTGACCATGTTGACAACGCCAGACGGCAGCGGGCACAGCGAGCGAACCATGGCGGAGAACGACGGCGAGGCCTCGGACGGGAACGAACAGCAGCCGTGGAAGATGCGGCAGTGTAGTGGCAGGTGGAGGGGAGTACGAGGGCAACAACATGCAAATCAAGCATACAAATGGTACAAAAAGCCCAAGGATTAATTGTTCATCAAATTTTTAGACAAAACCCAGATTGAATATGACAGTATCATCTAACCCAACCACTCTTTTTTGCAGTCACAAACAAATGGATCGATCTGATCCATAAAATCAACATCCTGTGCAAAAAAAATTATTTCAGGATGACTACAACTTGTTGTAAATAGAAGGTGAGCACGTTTAGAAGCCCATTTGTCCACCTGAAACTTCTTTTTTTGCTGTTCAACATGTCCGTCCGTGAGAAATCTCTTGCGGTAAAAATTAAGCCTGATGGACAATAGTAACCTCGCATTCAACAGGAAGAATGCGACAAAGCTTCTATTTGCCTGGTTGGATGCATATCGTTCCATCGTTATTGTCCTCAAACGAATGTCATGAGAACTGAGAAAATCCTTGTGCTTATTACGCCACCGATTGGTTATATGTTTTTCTCCATGTGGTTCTCGCCTAAGTAGACATGAAGATTGAAAATAGTTAAGGTCCTAAAAGAGTAATTCAAAAGAACGACATCTAAACAGTTAATTCTAGTAATAATATATACGGATTTCAATGTGCATGAAATCATCACCTCTATGTATAAATTCTCCGTAGATCGAAGCATCGCAGCAAGCCAATAATTATGTCCAGATCAAAATTATACATTTCGATATATATGATCTTGACAGATCCAAAGAAGATTGATAGGCTATCAATGAACCCAAAGTGTACTCCAAGATGATATAAAACTTATGCGCACAAATGAAAAATGCAGCATATGATTACAAATGTGTAGATGATAATATACGGTACCTGAAAAAGTGAGGAGCCAAACACCGACTGTTTGTGATTATTAAAAGGGTCACGAATTACACCCAAGGTCTCCAGTTTGGGCGCAGAGACGACAGTTATTTGTGAAGGTGTATAACAATTATCAAGGAGCAACCTTCCAAGTGAAGGGGCATCTTCGATGATGAGCCGCTGTCCTTCAAAACAAATTCCAACACTTTTAAGGTGAGGTGACTGTATTTGGAGACAGCTAATACGGATTTCTATTCCCAAAACAATCAAAAAGCGCTCGAGGGCAGGACACCTGGAGTGGATGATGCTATGTGGTGAGGCCTCCAACAGATAAACCACCACAAGCGAAAGTTTTTTTAGCTGTGGGAGTCGAAGCATTTGTACCAGATCGTCTGGTAGATGGCATTGGGCGAAGGTGGCAGTGTGGAGAGAGGAGGAAAACCGCGAGATGGACAACGGTGGTGTGGGCACGAATTCTTGGTGTGTTTGTGGTATGACACTTTTGTGGTAATGGTACAAATCAAACTGCTGGAGTTTTCCGAATTCAGGGGATGTCAGCCAAGCGTCCACCTTGCTGGGTATGGACAGCAGGTAGCGTGTCGGGATGTAAAGGCATTGAATGGGGCCCTGCTGGTGAGAAGAGATGATGGCTCTGAGTAGATCAAAATCAGGAGGACAGATATCTGATGAAGGTCGAGATTGAGGGGCGCGGTGCGCCATAGAGGGCGCCATCGAGTTGAGAGGACTTGTGTGCGGCAACAATCCTTGATGGGGAGAAGCGAGATGATTGTAACGCCCCGGATTCGATGCGCCAGGTGTCTGCCAGTTATTCGCCATCGTTGCCATGTCATTTGCTTGCGTGTTGCATTTTATCATGTCGTCATATGCATTGCATTGCATACGTGTTCGTCTTATGCATCCGGCATTTTCCATGTTATCCATTTTGCGATCCGCACTCCTATGTCCTCTAGCGCCCCTTTTTCTTGTCTCTTGTGGTGAGCGGTGTTAAACTTTCTCGAATGGACTGAGGTTTGCTGCGGCCTTGGTATAGCAATCGTTAGACCGCCTGTCAAGTTTTGTGCCATTTGGAGGTCGCTTGATACTCCAATGGTTAACCGGTAACCGCAAAGCCCTTTTGTGTGCAGCCCAACATCCTCCAAAATGGCCCAATAACCCATCCTAACCCCTCCATCCTCTCGGTCGCTCGATCACGATCAAGTGGCTGAAAACCGCCCCCATTTGGACTCTCCTAGCTCCCAAAATCTATAAATAAGTCCCTCCCCAAATTCATGATGATTTCCACCCCTAACCCTAGCATTTTCCCTTCAGGGCGCCGGACACGCCGGGCCCAAGCCGGACAAAGTCGTCGCCGCCGCTCGCCAACCGCTGGCTGCATGTCGCCTGCCGTCTCCTCACAGAGGTTCGCCATGGGCCCAGATCCGCCTCCCCAGCCCTCCGCCACACCAAGACGGTCGCCACGCTGCCGCTGGCCTGATCCGGCTGCAAGCCACCACACAAGACTCACGCACGCTTCCTCCGCCGCGCTGCCTGCCTTCGCTTCACACGCTGCGTTTCGCTGCCGGCGCTCATTCCGCGACGCCGCTTCTCGTCTCTAAGCTGCTGCCACCAGTATCTCTCTCGCTGCCGAAGGCCACCAAGGCTGCCCCATCACGAGCTGCCACCGGAGAAGGTCACCACCGCCTCAAGTCATGCGACTCGCCGCCTTGCCGGGCGTGGCTCTCGCCACCGCTTCGCGATCACTGCCCCTCAAGGCCGCTGATCCGACCGATCCGGCGAGATCCGCCCGGATCGGCCTCCCGGTGATCTCCCCGCCTTCCGCCAACTCAGATCCGTGCCTCAAAACCCTAGATCTGTTTTTCGAGGTGATATTTCGCCTAAGTCCTTATTCCCCGATAATTTCATGCCTGTTCAACGATCATAACTCTGCATTTGTAGCTCCGTTTCATGCGCATGATGTATCATAATGTTCATTGTGAGATGCTCTTCATTTCGTTCCATTGTGGCATGCTTGTTTGAGTCCATCTTGATGCCTGAATCATCGTTGCAAAAGTGCTATATGATGTTAACCTGCTGAAACTGTTATAAATTGATGATTTGTCATTTTTGTTGCATTTTGTGTGTGCATCCTATGAACTTGAGCCCTACATGTGTTTTGAAGTATGCCATGCCATCTTTACAGTGGTGCCATCCATGTATTTTTGGGAGTCTTGTAGTGAGTGCATAGAGCTAGTGAAGTAGGGTACTTGCTGTTGTTGTTTTGCTAGGCTGATTCTGTTATATTTTGTTGTTATGTAAACCTGCTGCTACAATTCATTCTATACATAATCTGGAGATGTTCACTAAGGATGTTTTGTTATACATGTCATGCTCTATCCTTCTAAGCCCATGGTTGCATTTATAGCCTGTTGTAGCTTGTTGTAATCTTGCTCTCAAATTGCTAAATAATGTTGCTGTCACCACTGCTAACATTAAGTTCAGCTTTTTCCATGTGCTTTGCTAGTGATCCATGCACCCTATGAACTTGCTCTTACCATGCTTAACTTGATAAGCATGTCTTCCTACTGTTGTTTGCCTTTCCATGCCATGTATTGCTCTCTCGTGAGTGGTACAAGCTCATCAACATGCCTACTTATCGTTGTTCCCGCCATGTTTGAATCATTATATCATTTGCTATGTTTACATGGGCGCCATCATATTTTCTGTGCCCTTTTGGCTCATGTTCAGTAAGGGACTTTTGTTATATGAAATTGGTAGATTCATGCCATGCCTTTGTTTGCCATGATAAGTTCCTGCAGCATGTTGTTTGATAGCTTTAAACATTGCAACCTGATGTTATTCCTGCTAAGTCTGAAACTGTTATAATTTGCAATTTTGCCATGACCTTTTGAGCATGTTATGGTGTTTTCTGGAGATAGCTCAGTGTTCATGTTTTGTCATGATTTACCTATACTTCATGTCCATGCCTTCTGTTTCCACGTTGAGATGTTGTAGCATACTATTTTGATGCTTGTAAGATGCCTACTTGCTGTTTTGGACAACTTGTCCTTTAAACTTGTATAGAGTGTATGTGTTGAACCGCTGTCTGCTTTTGAGTGTGCTCTATATGAAACTTGCTTGAATTTGCATGAAGTTTCATATTATCATGTTGCATCCTTGTTTTGGGAGTGTTTGCTTGATGTTTGTATGCATTTTGCATCAATGCCATGTTTAACTAGTTTTGCTCATATCTTCTAGGCCGTAGTCTCAATCTAATGAACTTTATATGTAACTTGACTAGAATTTTGTGAAGTTCATCATGGTGCATCTTAACTTGTTGTTTAACAACTTGAACATAAGGTTTATTCAGTTCTGGACCAATTTCTAAATTTGCATATGAGGACTTCACCGAAATGTTATATGTTGTTTCCGCCTCATTTAAACTTGCTTTCATGTGTTGTTCTTGTTTGCATCATCTATTGCCATGAGTAGCCTCATCTAGTTTTGTCATGCATCATGCTTGGTTGTGCATCATGTCATGTATATATGTGGTGTGTTTACCATGTTGTGTGCTTCTTCTCGATAGTTCCTGCTTGCTATGCACTGTGAGGATTGGTTCGCTCACGCTTGGTTCGGCTTCATCTGCTCGCCTTCTTCATGGACTCGCTTTCTTCCTAGCAGGATTTCGGGCAAGATGACCGTCACCCTGGATCTCACTACTATCATTGCTATGCTAGTTGCTTCGTTCTATCGCTAAGTTGCGCTTCCTATCACTCGTTCTTCAAGCCTCCCAAATTGCCATGTCAGCCTCTACCCTTTTTCACCCTTCCTAGCAAACCGTTGTTTGGCTATGTTACCGCTTTTTCTCAGCCCCTCTTATATCGTTGTTAGTTGCAGGTGAAGTTGAAGATTGCTCCATAATGGACAGGATTATGTTGGGATATCACAATATCACATTTTTAATTAATGCATCTATATATACTTGGTAAAGGGTGGAAGGCTCGGCCTTATGCCTGGTGTTTTGTTCCACTCTTGCCGCCCTAGTTTCCATCATACCGGTTTTATGTTCCTGGATTTTGCGTTCCTAACGCGATTGGGTGATTTATGGGACCCCCTTGATAGTTCGCTTTGAATAAAACTCCTCCAGCAAGGCCCAACCTTGGTTTTACCATTTGCCTCACCACCACCTATACCTTTCCCTTGGGTCGGCCAACCCGAGGGTCATCTTTATTTTAGCACCCCTAGGCCAGTGCTTCTCTAAGTGCTGGTCCGAACCAAGCAACCTGCGGGGCCACCTCGGGGCAACTTGAGGTTTGGTTTTACTCGTAGCTTGACTTATCCGGTGTTGCCCTGAGAACGAGATATGTGCAGCTCCTATGGGGATTGTCGGCGCATCGGGCGGCTTTGCTGGTCTTGTTTTACCATTGTCGAAATGTCTTGTAAACCGATTCCGAGATCGATCGGGTCTTCCCGGAGAAGGAATATCCTTCGTTGATCGCGAGAGCTTATCATGGGCTAAGTTGGGACACCCCTGCAAGGTTATAAACTTTCAAGAGCCGTGCCCGCGGTTATGTGGCAGATGGGAATTTGTTAATGTCCGGTTGTAGATAACTTGACACCAGATACGAGTTAAAACGCATCAACCGTGTGTGTAGCCGTGATGGTCTCTTCTCGGCGGAGTCCGGGAACTGAACACGGTTTTTGGGTTATGTTTGATGTAATTAGGAGTTCAGGATCACCTCTTGATCATTGCTAGCTTCACGACCATTCCGCTTGCTCTCTTCTCGCTCTTAACTGCGTATGTTAGCCACCATATATGCTTAGTCGCTGCTGCAACCTCACCACTTTACCCCTTCCTTTCCCTTTAAGCTTTGCTAGTCTTGATACCCATGGTAATGGGATTGCTGAGTCCTCGTGGCTCACAGATTACTACAACAATAGTTGCAGGTATAGGTTTTGCGATGATCTTGACGCGAGAGCGATGTTTGGTTGTTTTGGAGTTCTTCTGCTTCTTCTTCGATCAAGGGATAGGTTCTAGGTCGGCAGCCTGGGCTAGCAGGGTGGATGTCGTTTGAGTTTCTGTTTGTGTTTCATCCGTAGTCGGATGGTGCTCTTATGTAAGATGATATTGCATTCGTGTGGCATGGTATGTCTTTTGTATGTATCCCCATCTATTTTGTAATGTTGATGTAATGATATCCACCTTGCAAAAGCATATCAATATGCGGTTCTATCCTTGGTGGGACCTTCGAGTCTCTTTAGGATAGTATCGCATATTGGGCGTGACAAGTTGGTATCAGATCCTCGACCGACCCTAGGAGCCCCCCTTGTTTGATTGTGTAGTTTGGCCGTTGTCGAGTCTAGAACAAAACTTTTTCTGAGTCTAGTTATATCGAGAGTAGGAATTCTTTTTACTCCTCACTCCCTTCGTCGCTCTGGTGAGGAATCTTGACATAGGTGTTTTGAATTACTCCTCTTCCCTTCAAAAATTTTCTAGGATCATGTAGTTGGTTTTCGATCGTTGGTTCTCGCTCTTTTCATCCGTGCATTTCGTCAAGTTGACTCGAGCCTCTTCATCTTTGCCAAGTTCAATCCTCGCTTGCTCTCAATGAAGTTGTTTCCCCATCCTCGCTTGTCTTCTTTTCCCACCCACCACCCTTTTTCTTCTTGGAGTCGAGTCCATAATCGAGTATCCATCCTACTCGTGTGAAGTCTTTGCTTTCTTTCCTCAATGATTTCAACCGTGTTTTCTTCAAGATATTCGCCGGTTTCCTTCCATGTTGCCTTTGTTTTCCCGCCTCTACCGCCCTTTTCATCCCGGAGTTTGAGTCTCTTTCACCATCAATTCCATTCGTGTGAGTCTCTTCATTTTTCCTCAATCATTTCAACCGTGAATTCTCGCCTCGCTTGACATTCTTCATCTCTTTTCTTTCCGTGGTTTCAATTCAAGTTTTTCGGGTTGATCATATTCTTTTCCTCGGCTCAAGTGTTCTCCTTGCTCGTTTGTCTCTCGCCATTCAATCATTCCGGAGTTCTAGACATCTCAGGAGATTCGTCTGTGTTTGAATTAATTCGAGGTTATCACCTCATTCAAATATTTCAATCATTCCGGTGCATCATCTACCTGTTCAACAATCCTTTTCAACGGTGTTTTCTCTTTAGTGGGCCCTAACCCACAGGTCTTTTCCCAGGATATTACCTGACTCTTCTAATTCCCCCAGAGTTTTTCTCAATTCTTTTCAATTGTGACGTAAGAATGGATCCCATCAGTCACATGCCTTCTCCAACATCTCTTACCAATTCTTTTCATTGTTGGCTCAACCCCTTCGCTTTTCATTCTCCCGGAGTATCTCAGTAATTTTGGTGGTGTTGCCTCGTCGTCATTTCAAGATTGAAGAAGAGTTTTCTTCATAATCTTGTCTGTCCTATCGAAGTTTCGTGGTTCTAGCTTCATGTTGTCCTCCAAATTATTCCGTTTGTCAGAGATTCTTTTCTTACCCATTCGGAGTATGTCAGGAGTTCTTTTTCCATTTCTTTCACCGGAGGCCATCATTCCAGCTTATCGCTTCTATTTATCCCTCGTGCTTCATTCAAGTGTTCTTTAATCGCTCATGATCTTTTGTTCTTTTCCATCTAAATCCCTCAAGCATATTGGTTCTTCTAATTCTTCCCGTGATTCATTTCTTTCATCACCATTTTCAAATTTTTACGGTGGTTCATTCAATATTCTTTTTCTTTGATTATCATATTAATTCATTCGTTCTTTCCAAATCCTACTGGTGGTTCATGAAGACTTTCTCAAGTTTTGCGCCATATTCCCCTTAATCCTTTTCAACAAGAATAAGTAGTATGAAAAAATCCATTGCTTGTCATCAATTTAATTTGATGAAGGATAAGTATACAATAAATCTTATTCTTATTTCATCCAAGTGATTAATCCCTTTCTTCGGAGTTTGTTCGCGATGAATAAATTCTAGTTCCAAGTGTTTTCATCTTTTCTTTAACGGAGTTCAAATTTTCCTCGGCCATTTCGTCGGAACCTCCATCTAAATCATCGCAATGCTCATCTTATTCTTTCATCCTTCATTCTATCTGATCATCCTTTTCGTTACCGGAGTTCTTCATGGTGGTTCTTCATGATTTAATTCATTCTTCAAGTGTTCATCAAGATTTTGTTGGTGGAGTTCAAGTATCTTTTCTTCTCGTGTCTCGAAGTGCAATTAATTCTCCGTATTCTTTTGAAGTGGAGTTTTGCATTTCTTCGCTCTTCTCAGCTATCCAATCATTTCCGCTTGTGGTCGGTTATCACCTCATAATTATGAGATGTTATCCATAATTCCACCCATGTTTATTCTTTCACAGGATCTTCTCAACAACTCTATTCAATCCTTCCTTCTAAGTTCTTTTCATTCTATTTCAATTCTTCCAGAGGCTTTGCGTTGTTCATATTGTCAAGTGCCATCCCATCTTGTGGAGTTCTTGTTCTATTCCTTCCATTTTCAGCCGGAGTGCTGCCTAAATCCTTACAGTCTTATTCGTTTCTTATCTCGTTCTAACCGGAATGGTTTCATAGTCTATCTGATTTCGTGAGCTTTTGATTCTCGCCATTCTCATCGCTACTCTCTTCTTCTCGAGTGCTCGCGATGCTTTGATTCTTCTCTTGAGTTCTTGCTTCACCTCTTCCTCTTTCTCTTCCCTCTCTGTCCTAAGATCTCGGGACGAGATCTCTTGTTAGTGGAGGAGTGTTGTAACGCCCCGCATTCGATGCGCCAGGTGTCTGCCAGTTATTCGCCGTCGTTGCCATGTCATTTGCTTGCGTGTTGCATTTTATCATATCATCATATGCATTGCATTGCATACGTGTTCGCCTCATGCATCCGGCATTTTCCCTGTTGTCTGCTTTTGCGATCCGGCACTCCTATGTCCTCCGGCGTCCCCTTTTTTGTCTCTTGTTGTGAGTGGATGTTAAACGTTCTCAGAGTGGACCGAGGTTTGCCAAGTGGCCTTGGTATAGCACCGGTAGACCGCTTGTCAAGTTTCGTGCCATTTGGAGGTCGTTTGATACTCCAACGGTTAACCGGGTAACCGCAAAGCCCTTTTTTGTGTGCAGCCCAACACCCCTCCAAAATGGCCCAATAACCCATCCTTACCCCCTCCATGCACTCGGTCGTTCGATCACGATCGCGGGCCGAAAACCGCCACCATTTGGACTCTCCTAGCTCCTTAATCTATAAATAAGTCCCTCCCCGAATTCACAAATGATTTCCACCCCTAACCCTAGCATTTTCCTCCACATTGCCGGACACGTCCGCCTAATCCGACAAAGTCGCCACCACCGCTGGCCAATCATGACGCTACCACGCCGCTTCTTGGCGTCCCCACCGCCACAGTTCGCCAAGGCCCAGATCCGCCCTCCTCGCCCGTCTCCGCCACGCCGCCTGTCGCCGCTGCCCGCCTGCCCGATCCGGCTGAGCCTGGCAAGGCTCTCACCGCTTCCTTCGCTTCACTGGCGCCCGCCTGTCGCTTCACTGCTGGCCATGGCCTGTTTGCCGGTGTTCTCCCGCGACGCCGCTTCTCTCGTCTGCTGCTGCGCCGCCAGAGGCGTTTCCTCATACGCCGAAGGCCACCGCTTTTACACCGCTTCGCCCATCACCGGACTCGCCACCGGAGAAGGTCGCCACCACTCGAGTCCCGCGACCGCCGCTTCGCCGGGCGTGGCCTCGCCATCGCCACGACCACGCCCTCGCGCTTCTTGCCGGATCCGCCGATCCGCGAGATCCGCCTCCCGGTGATCTCCCCGCCTTCGCGAACTCGATCCGTGCTCAAAAGCCTAGATCTGTTTTTCGGTGGTGATATTTCGCCTGTCCTTATTCCTCGATAATTTCATGCCTTGTTCAACGATCATAACTCTCGCATCCAGAGATCCGCTTTATGCGCATGATGTAACAAAATGTTCATTGTTAGATGCTCTTCATTTCGTTCCATTGTGTCATGCTTGTTTGAGTCCATCTTGATGCCTGAATCATCGTTGCAAAAGTGCTATATTATGTTAACCTGCTTAAACTGTCATAACTTGATGATTTGTCATTTTTGTTGCATTTCGTGTGTACATCCTATGAACTTGAGCCCTACATGTGTTTTGAAGTATGTCATGCCATCTTTACAGTGGTGCCATCCATGTATTTTTGGGATTATTGTGGTGAGTGCATCGAGCTCGTGAAGTAGGGTACTTGTTGTTGCTGTTTTGCTAGGCTGATTCTGTTATATTTTGTTGTTATATAAACCTGCTGCTACAAGTCATTCTATGCATAATCTGGAGATGTTCACTAAGAATGTTTTGTTATACATGTCATGGTCTATCCATCTGTGCCCCTGGTTGCATTTATAGCCTGCTGTAGCTTGTGATAATCTTGTTCTCAAATTGCTTAATAATGTTGCTGTCAGCCTGTTAACATTAAGTTCAGTTTTGCCATGTGCTTTGCTAGTGATCCATGCACCCTATGAACTTGCTCTTGCCATTCTTAGCTTGATAAACATGTATTACTACTGTTGGTTGCCTTGCCATGCCATGTATTGCTCTGTGGCGAGTGGTACAAGCTCATCAACATGCCTACTTATCGTTGTTCCTCGCCATGTTTGAATCTGTCATATCACTTGCTATGTTTACATGGGCGCCATGATATTTTCTGTGCCCTTTTGGCTCATGTTCAGTAAGGGACTTTTGTTATATGCAATTAGTAGATTCATGCCATGCCTTTGTTTGCCATGATAAGTTCCTGCAGCATGTTCTTTGATAGCTTTAAACATTGCAACCTAATGTTATTCCCGCTTAAGTCCTAAACTGTTGTAATTTACAATTTTGCCATGACCTTTTGAGCATGTTATGGTGTTTTCTCGAGATAGCTCGTTGTTCATGTTTTGTCATGCTTTTACCTGTACTTCATGTCCATGCCTTCTGTTTCCACGTTGAGATGCTGTAGCATACTATTTTGATGCTTGTAAGATGCCTACTTGCTGCTTTTGGACAGCTTGTCCTTTAAACTTGTATAGAGTGTATGTGTTGAACCGCTGTTCGCTTTTGAGTGTGCTCTATATGAAACTTGCTTGATTTTGCATGAAGTTTCATATTATCATGTTGCATCCTTGTTTTGAGAGTGTTACTTGATGTTTGTATGCATTTTGCATCAATGCCATGTTTAACTAGTTTTGTTCATATCTTCTAGGCCGTAGTCTGATCTAATGAACTTTATATGTAACTTGACTAGAATTTCGTGTAGTTCATTGTGGTGCATCTTAACTTGCTGTTTAATAACTTGAACATAAGGTTTATTCAGTTCTGGACCAATTTCTAAATTTGCATATGAGGACTTACCGGAAATGTTATATGTTGTTTCCGGCCTCATTTAAACTTGCTTTGATGTGTTGTTCTTGTTTGCATCATCTATTGCCATGAGTAGCCTCATCTAGTTTTGTCATGCATCATGCTTGGCCGTGCATCATGTCATGTATATGTGTGGTGTGTTTACCATGTTGTGTGCTTCTTCTCGATAGTTCCTGCTTTGCTATGCACCGTGAGGATTCGTTCGCTCACGCTTGGTTCGGCTTCATCTGCTCGCCTTCTTCATGGACTCGCTTTCTTCCTAGCGGGATTTCGTGCAAGATGACCGTCACCCCGATCTCACTACTATCATTGCTATGCTAGTTGCTTCGTTCTATCGCTATGCTGCGCTTCCTATCACTTGTTCTTCAAGCCTCCCAAATTGCCATGTCAGCCTCTAACCTTTTTCACCCTTCCTAGCAAACCGTTGTTTGGCTATATTACCGCTTTTGCTTAGCCCCTCTTATAGAGTTGTTAGTTGCAAGTGAAGTTGAAGATTGCTCCACGATGGACATGATTATGTTGGGATATCACAATATCTCTTAATTAATTAATGCATCTATATACTTGGTAAAGGGTGGAAGGCTCGGCCTTATGCCTGGTGTTTTGTTCCACTCTTGCCGCCCTAGTTTCCGCTATACCGTATATGTTCCCGGATTTTATGCTCCTAACGCTGTTGTGTGATTTATGGGACCCCCTTAACAGTTCGCTTTGAATAAAACTCCTCTAGCAAGGCCCAACCTTGGTTTTACCATTTTCCTGACCACCACCTATACCTTTCCCATGGGTCGGCCAACCCGAGGGTCATCTTTAGTTTAGCCCCCCCGGGCCAGTGCTTCTCTAAGTGCTGGTCCGAACCGAGCAACCTGCGGAGCCACCTCGGGGCAACTTGAGGGTTGGTTTTACTCGTAGCTTGACTTATCCGGTGTTGCCCTGAGAACGAGATATGTGCAGCTCCTATGGGGATTGTCGGCGCATCGGGCGACTTTGTTGGTCTTGTTTTACCATTGTCGAAATGTCTTGTAAACTGGGATTCCGAGACTGATCGGGTCTTCCTGGGAGAAGGAATATCCTTCGTTGATGCGAGAGCTTATCATGGGCTAAGTTGGGACACCCCTGCAAGGTTATAAACTTTCGAGAGCCGTGCCCATGGTTATGTGGCGATGGGAATTTGTTAATGTCCGTTGTAGATAACTTGACACCGTGATACGAGTTAAAACACATCAACCGTGTGTGTAGCCGTGATGGTCTCTTCTCGGCGGAGTCCGGAACTGAACACGGTTTTTGGGTTATGTTTGATGTAATTAGGAGTTCAGATCACCTCTTGATCATTGCTAGCTTCACGACCATTCCGCTTGCTCTCTTCTCGCTCTTAATCATGTATGTTAGCCACCATATATGCTTAGTCGCCGCCGCAACCTCACCACTTTACCCCTTCCTTTCCCTTTAAGCTTTGCTAGTCTTGATACCCATGGTAATGGGATTGTTGAGTCCTCGTGGTTTCACGATTACTACAACAATAGTTGCGTATATGTTTTATGATGATCTTGACGCGAGAGCGATGTTTGGTTGTTTTGGAGTTCTTCTGCTTCTTCTTCGATCAAGGGATAGGTTCCAGGTGGGCAGCCTGGGCTAGCAGGGTGGATGTCGTTTGAGTTTCTGTTTGTGTTTCATCCGTAGTCGGATGGTGCTCTTATGTAAGATGATATTGTATTCGTGTGGCATGGTATGTCTTTTGTATGTATCCCCATCTATTTTGTAATGTTGATGTAATGATATCCACCTTGCAAAAGCATATCAATATGCGGTTCTATCCTTGGTGGGACCTTCGAGTCTCTTTAGGATAGTATCGCATATTGGGCGTGACAAGTTGGTATCAGAGCCTCGACCGACCCTAGGAGCCCCCCTTGTTTGATCGTGTAGTTTGGCCGTTGTCGAGTCTAGAACAAAACTTTTTCTGAGTCTAGTTATATCGGAGAGTAGGAATTCTTTTTACTCCTCAGTCCCTTGGTCGCTTTGGTGAGGAATCTTGACATAGGTGTTTTCAATTACTCCTCTTCCCCTTCAAAATTTTTCTCTAGGATCATGAAGTTGGTTTTCCGATCGTTGGTTCTCAGCTCTTTTCATCCGTGCATTTCTCGCAAGTTGACTTGAGCCTCTTCATCTTTGCCAAGTTCAATCCTCGCTCGCCTCTCAATGAAGTTGTTTCCCCATCCTCAGTTTTCTTCTTTTCCCACCCACCACCCTTTTTCTTCTCGGAGTCAGAGTCCGTAATCGAGTATCCATCCTATTCGTGTGAAGTCTTTGCTTTCTTTCCTCAATTATTTCAACCGGTGTTTTCTCTTCAAGATATTCGTCGATTTCCCCGTCCATGTTGCCTTTGTTTTCCCGTCCTACCGCCCTTTTCTTCCCGGAGTTTGAGTCTCTTTCACCATCAATTCCATTCGTGGAGTCTCTTCATTCTTCCTCAATCATTTCAACCGTGAATTCTCGCCTCGCTTGACATTCTTCATCTCTTTTCTTTCCGGTGGTTTCAATTCAAGTTTTTCGGGTAGATCATATTCTTTTCCTCAGCTCAAGTGTTCTCCTTGCTCGTTTGTCTCTCGCCATTCAATCATTCCGGAGTTCTAGACATCTCAGGAGATTCGTCTGTGTTCGAATTAATTCGAGGTTATCACCTCATTCAAATATTTCAATCATTCCGGTGCATCATCTACCTGTTCAACAATCCTTTTCAACGGTGCTTTCTCCTTAGTGGGCCCTAACCCACAGGTCTTTTCCCAGGAAATTACCTGACTCTTCTAATTCCCCCGGAGTTTTTCTCAATTCTTTTCAATTGTGACGTAAGAATGGATCCCATCAGTCACATGTCTTCTCCAACATCTCTTACCAATTCTTTTCATTGTTGGCTCAACCCCTTCGCTTTTCATTCTCCCGGAGTATCTCAGTAATTTTGGTGGTGTTGCCTCGTCGTCATTTCAAGATTGAAGAAGAGTTTTCTTCATAATCTTGTCTGTCCTATCGAAGTTTCGTGGTTCTAGCTTCATGTTGTCCTCCAAATTATTCCGTTTGTCAGAGATTCTTTTCTTACCCATTCGGAGTATGTCAGGAGTTCTTTTTCCATTTATTTCACCGGAGGCCATCATTCCAGTTATCGTTCTCTATTTATCCCTGTGCTTCATTCAAGTGTTCTTTCATCGGCTCATGATCTTTTTGTTCTTTTCCATCTAAATCCCCTCAAGCATATTGGTTCTTCTAATTCTTCCCGTGATTCATTTCTTTCATCACCATTTTCAATTCTTACGGTGGTTCGTTCAAGATTCTTTTTCTTTGATTATCATATTAATTCATTCGTTCTTTCCAAATCCTACTGGTGGTTCATGAAGACTTTCTCAAGTTTTGCGCCATATTCCCCTTAATCCTTTTCAACAAGAATAAGTAGTATGAAAAAATCCATTGCTTGTCATCAATTTAATTTGATGAAGGATAAGCGTATAATAAATCTTATTCTTATTTCATCCAAGTGATTAATCCCGTCCTTCGGAGTTTGTTCGTGATGAATAAATTCTAGTTCCAAGTGTTTTCATCTTTTCTTTAACGGAGTTCAAATTTTCCTCGGCCATTTCGTCGGAACCTCCATCTAAATCATCGCAATGCTCATCTTATTCTTTCATCCTTCATTCTATCTCATCATCCTTTTCGTTACCGGAGTTCTTCATGGTGGTTCTTCATGATTTAGTTCATTCTTCAAGTGTTCATCAAGATTTTGTTGGTGGAGTTCAAGTATCTTTTCTTCTCGTGTCTCGAAGTGCAATTAATTCTCCGTATTCTTTTGAAGTGGAGTTTTGCATTTCTTCGCTCTTCTCAGCTATCCCATCATTTCCGCTTGGGCGGTTATCACCTCATAATTTTGAGATGTTATCCATAATTCCACGACATGTTTATTCTTTCGTTGGTGATCTTCTCAACAACTCTATTCAATCCTTCCTTCTAAGTTCTTTTCATTCTATTTCAATTCTTCCAGAGGCTTTGCGTTGTTCATCTCGTCAAGTGCCATCCCATCTTGTGGAGTTCTTGTTCTATTCCTTCCATTTTCAGCTGGATTGCTGCCTAAATCCTTTCAGCCTTATTCGCTTTTATCTCGCTCTAACCGAATGGTTTCATAGTCTATCTGATTCCATGAGCTGATTCTCGTCATTCTCGCCGTTCCTCTCTTCTTCTCGAGTGCTCGCGATTCTTTGCTTCTTCTCTTGAGTTCTTGCTTCACCTCTTCCTCTTTCTCTTCCCTCTCTGTCCTAAGATGTCGGGACGAGATCTCTTGTTAGTGTAGGAGTGTTGTAACGCCCCGGATTCGATGCGCTAGGTGTCTGCCAGTTATTCGCCGTCGTTGCCATGTCATTTGCTTGCGTGTTGCATTTTGTCATGTCATCATATGCATTGCATTGCATACGTGTTCGTCTCATGCATCCAGGCATTTTCCCCGTTGTCCGTTTTGCGATCCGGCCCTCCTATGTCCTCCGTCGTCCCCTTTTTTTGTCTCTTGTTGTGAGAGGATGTTAAACGTTCTCAGAATGGACCGAGCTTTGCCAAGCGGCCTTGGTATGGCACCGGTAGACCGCCTGTCAAGTTTTGTGCCATTTGGAGGTCGTTTGACACTCCAATGGTTAACCGGGTAACCGCAAAGCCCTCTTTTGTATGCATCCCAACACCCCTCCAAAATGGCTCAATAACCCATCCTAACCCCCTCCATGCTCTCGGTCGTTCGATCACGATCGCATGGCCGAAAACCGCTCACCATTTGGACTCTCCTAGCTCCCTGAATCTATAAATAAGTCCCTCCCCGAAATTCGCGATGATTTACACCTAACCCTAGCATTTTTCCTCCGCTGCCGGACACGTCCGCCTAAGCCGGACAAAGTCGCCGCCGCTTAGCCAACTGCGAGGCGCCACGCCGCCCGGGCCGTCCCTCGCTGTCAGAGGTTCGCCGCTGGCCTAGATCCGCCCTCCTGCCCATCCTCCGCCGCCGCCTGCCGCCGCCTCGCGCCGGAGCGATCCGGCCATGCCACGGCTTGACCGCCGCTTGCTTCCTCCGCTGGCGCTGCCTGTCGCCATGGCCTGCTGGCTCGCTTGCTGGCGCTTCTCCGCGACGCCGCTTCTCCTTGTCCAAGCTGCTGTCCCACAGTATCTCCTCAGCGCTGAAGGCCACGCTGCTCGCACCGCCGCTTCTTCGCCGGACTCTGCCACGGAGAATGTCACCGCCACCCCGAGTCCTCCGACCTCGCCGCCTCGCCGGCGTGGCCCGCCATCGCCGATCAAGGCCCTCAAGGCCTCCTGCCGCTGGATCCGGCGGATCCGCGAGATCCGCCTGATCGGCCTCCCGTGATCTCCCCGCCTTCCGCGAACTCGGTCCGTGCCTCAAAACCCTAGATATGTTTTTCGGAGGTCATATTTCGCCTCTGTCTTATTCCCTAATAATTTCAGGCCCTGTTCAACGATCAAAACTCGTGATCCGAGATCCGCTTTCATGCGCATGATGTATCAAAATGTTCATTGTGAGATGCTCTTCATTTCATTCCATTGTGTCATGCTTGTTTGAGTCCATCTTGATGCCTGAATCATCGTTGAAAAAGTGCTATATTATGTTAACCTGCTGAAACTATTATAACTTGATGATTTTTCATTTTTGTTGCATTTCGTGTGTACATCCTATGAACTTGAGCCCTAGATGTGTTTTGAAGTATGCCATGCCATCTTTACAGTGGTGACATCCATGTATTTTTGGGATTCTCGTAGTGAGTGCATCGAGCTCGTGAAGTAGGGTACTTGCTGTTGCTGTTTTGCTAGGCTGATTCTGTTATATTTTGTTGTTATGTAAACCTGCTGCTACAAGTCATTCTATGCATAATCTGGAGATGTTCACTAAGAATGTTTTGTTATACATGTCATGCTCTATCCTTCTGTGCCCCTGGTTGCATTTATAGCCTGCTGTAGCTTGTGATAATCTTGCTCTCAAATTGCTTAATAATGTTGCTGTTAGCCTGTTAACATTAAGTTCAGTTTTGCCATGTGCTTTGCTAGGGATCCATGCACCCTATGAACTTGCTCTTGCCATTCTTAGATTGATAAACATGTATTACTACTGTTTGTTGCCTTGCCATGCCATGTATTGCTCAGGTTGAGTGGTACAAGCTCATCAACATGCCTACTTATCGTTGTTCCTGCCATGTTTGAATCTGTCATATCACTTGCTATGTTTACATGGGCGCCATCATATTTTCTGTGCCCTTTTGGCTCATGTTCAATAAGGGACTTTTGTATATGCAATTAGTAGATTCATGCCATGCCTTTGTTTGCCATGATAAGTTCCTGCAGCATGTTGTTTGATAGCTTTAAACATTGCAACCTGATGTTATTCCTGCTAAGTCTGAAACTGTTATAATTTGCAATTTTGCCATGACCTTTTGAGCATGTTATGGTGTTTTCTGGAGATAGCTCAGTGTTCATGTTTTGTCATGCTTTACCTGTACTTCATGTCCATGCCTTCTGTTTCCACGTTGAGATGCTGTAGCATACTATTTTGATGCTTGTAAGATGCCTACTTGCTGTTTTGGACAGCTTGTCCTTTAAACTTGTATAGTGTATGTGTTGAACCGCTGTCTGCTTTTGAGTGTGCTCTATATGAAACTTGCGTGATTTTGCATGAAGTTTCATATTATCATGTTGCATCCTTGTTTTGAGAGTGTTTACTTGATGTTTGTATGCATTTTTCATCAATGCCATGTTTAACTAGTTTTGCTCATATCTTCTAGGCCGTAGCTCCGGATCTAATGAACTTTATATGTAACTTGACTAGAATTTCGTGTAGTTCATCATGGTGCATCTTAACTTGCTGTTTAACAACTTGAACATAAGGTTTATTCAGTTCTGGACAAATTTCTAAATTTGCATACGAGGACTTACCGGAAATGTTATATGTTGTTTCCGGCCTCATTTAAACTTTCTTTCATGTGTTGTTCTTGTTTGCATCATCTATTGCCATGAGTAGCCTCATCTAGTTTTGTCATGCATCATGCTTGGTTGTGCTTCATGTCTTGTATATGTGTGGTGTGTTTACAATGTTGTGTGCTTCTTCTCGATAGTTCCTGTTTTGTTGCGACCGTGAGGATTCGCTTGTTCACGCTTGGTTCGGCTTCATCCGCTCGTCTTCTTCATTGACTCGCTTCTTCTTCCTAGCGGGATTTCGTGCAAGTCGACCGTCACCCTCGATCTCACTACTATCATTGCTATGCTAGTTGCTTCGCTCTATCGCTATGTTGCGCTTCCTATCACTTGTTCTTCAAGCTTCCCAAATTGCCATGTCGCCTCTAACTTTTTCACCCTTCCTAGCAAACCGTTGTTTGGCTATGTTACCAATTTTGCTCAGCCCTCTTATAGCGTTGTTAGTTGCGGTGAAGTTGAAGATTGCTCCATATATTAATGCATCTATATACTTGGTAAAGGTGGAAGGCTCGCCCTTATGCCTAGTGTTTTGTTCCACTCTTGCCGCCTCTAGTTTCCGCCATTACGGTGTTATGTTCTCGGATTTTATGCTCCTAACGCGGCTGGGTGATTTATGGGACCCCTTGACAGTTCGCTTTGAATAAAACTCCTCCAAAGAAGGCCCAACCTTGGTTTTACCATTTTCCTCACCACCACCTATACCTTTCCCTTGGGTCGGCCAACCCGAGGGTCATCTTTATTTTAGCCCCGCCGCTGCTTCTCTAAGTGCTGGTCCGAACCGAGCAAATTCATGGGCCACCTCGGGCAACTTAAGGGTTGGTTTTACTCAGAGCTTGACTTATCCGGTGTTGCATCGAGAACGAGATATGTGCAGCTCCTATCGGGATTGTTACGCATCGGGCGGCTTTGCTGGTCTTGTTTTACCATTGTCGAAATGTCTTGTAAACCGGGATTCCGATACTGATCGAGTGTTCCTGGGAGAAGGAATATCCTTCGTTGATCGTGAGAGCTTATCCTAGGCTAAGTTGGGACACCCCTGCAGGGTTATAAACTTTCGAGAGCCGTGCCCACGGTTATGTGGCAGATGGGAATTTGTTAATGTCCGGTTGTAGATAACTTGACACCAGATACGAGTTAAAACGCATCAACCGTGTGTGTAGCCGTGATGGTCTCTTCTCGGCGGAGTCCGGGAAGTGAACACGGTTTTTGGGTTATGTTTGACGTAAGTAGGAGTTCAGGATCACCTCTTGATCATTGCTAGCTTCACGACCATTCCGCTTGCTCCCTTCTCGCTCTTAATTGCGTATGTTAGCCACCATATATGCTTAGTCGCTACTGCAACCTCACCACTTTACCCCTTCCTTTCCCTTTAAGCTTTGCTAGTCTTGATACCCATGGTAATGGGATTGCTGAGTCCTCATGGCTCACAGATTACTACAACAACAATGTGTGTACAGGTTTTATGATGATCTTGACGCGAGAGCGATGTTTGCTTGTTTTGGAGTTCTTCTTCTGCTTCTTCTTCGATCAAGGGATAGTTCCAGGTCGGCAGCCTGGGCTAGCAGGGTGGATGTCGTTTTAGTTTCTGTTTGTGTTTCATCCGTTGTCGGATGGTGCTCTTATGTAAGATGATATTGTATTCGTGTGGCATGGTATGTCTTTTGTATGTATCCCCATCTATTTTGTAATGTTGATGTAATGATACCCACCTTGCAAAAGCGTATCAATATGTGGTTCTATCCTTGGTGGGACCTTCGAGTCTCTTTAGGATAGTATCGCACATTGGGCGTGACAATGATCTCCTCAAGGACGACGTCCGGGAGATCGTTGATGTCGTCCACTGGAAATTCTACCAGTTCCTCAGATCCGGTGGGGGATCACCGCCTCCCGCTACCAGTGTGGGGATCTACAATCGCATCACACAAGGGAGCCTCATCTTATTGAGCGCTGGGCCACTGCCCATTTTCCTTGTGGGCTGCACGAGCTCATGGGTTTGAGCAGAGTAGCTAGAGACGAGCCTAGTGGAAGTGCGAGTGGGGAAGAAGGAGGGCTGGGGATTTCTATAGGAGTGGAAGAAGAGGAGCAAGCATTTTTTGTATGAGTGAGGAAGAAGGTGAGCGGGGGTTTTCTGGATGAGTGAGGAAGATTGGGGAGCAGGGGGAATTGGGGTGGGGGGCGGAAGCGGGAGAGCGATTTGTTCGTGTTTATAAGGCCCGCTCCACTAACTACTCGCTTTTTCCCAAGAACCGCTCTCTTCTTTTGCTTTGCTGCATTGGAGCTGGCGCATGGATTTGACTGACTGGCCATGCATGCAGGATGCATGTGCCTGCTGGCCACTGCATGCGCCTGGTTTGTTACTAGGCCTATTTAATAGGGTGGTTATGGAGTAAATTAAGGAGATTTATTTTCTCTATGTGCATCCACCAAATTAGAGGATGCGGCATCGATGCGACACTCACATTAAACTAAGCTTCAAGATACGGTATGCATACTAACATTCGGAAGAACAAAAGTTTAGCATGTCTATGCATCTCAATGATTCACCATACTATAACCAATACAAAGCTTTGAGAAGGTGTGGAAATAAAGAAAATCGGTTGCACCGCTTGTTTGCTCCTCCACACATGACAGATCGCTCCACACCGCATTTAGCAAGTCAACGCATTTAATAAGCTAATTTCATCTTATGGTGGTCATTGTACCTAGTTACGAATGTAGGAATACCTAGAGCACCATGAGGTTAGCTGACAGTAGGTAGATGCAGCCATATAAATTTTGTGCGGTGCTACCAAAATTGAGGTTTGTATCCCTTCCTGTTATGAGAATTCTTCTTGAAGTTGGTAGAATGTGACGGCTTGTTCTTTGCATCAAACTTGCCTTTCCCCGAGATTCGTTTGTTGTTTTGGGGCTGGAAGTTCTTCTCGTGTACCATGTGGGCACTAGAAGCTCCCTCAGCGACCCAAGCACATGTGTCTTTTGCTCTCGCCTTCTCAAAATCAAGAGTGCTAATGAGATCCAAAACAGAAAACTCATGTCTCTTGTTTTTCAGAGAAGTAGCAAAACCATTCCACGAAGGTGGAAGCTTGGCAATGATGGTCCCAAAGAACAAATTTGTCCGCAACACACACTTAAAGTACTCAAGTTCCTTAGAGAGTGATCAGATCTCATGAGTCTGCTGAACAATAGAGCGCTCATCAGTCATCTTGTAGTCACAGAATTGCTCCATGACGTACAACTTGTTGCCAGCGCCCGAGGGCCCAAACTTGGCCTCGAGCGCAGCCCACATGTCTTTGCTGCTGTCAAACGACATATATGAATCCATAATGGAATCGTCTAGAACACCTAGCAGAGCGGCTTTGAAGAGGGTATCCATGTTCTGAAAAGCATCCTGCTGTAGGATTAAGATCGCCTCGAGCTTACCCTTAGTGGCGCCATAGCAAGACATGATCTCAAACCAATATATCGCTTCTTGTGCGCCACCTTTTATATTGCATCCCCTTAAAAGTAGGCGGCTTCAAAAGCGCAACAAAACCACTCGGAGTAAATTGCCTATAATCAGGTTTTTGGATTGGATTGTTGAATATATGAGCAAGTTACTATGAGATTTAATCCGAATCGGCAGTAAATAGATCATGACGACAATTGCAAACATCAAAGTAATGATGCGGACTAAATCAGGAGGACAGAATCACATACTGTACAACGGGAGCAGAACCAATGTGGTTGATGTTGTCACTCATGTCGTTGATGAAGAGGTTACTGAGGTCGGGGAAGAAGGCTGTCATCGAGGAAGTCGTCGCTGGCAGCAGTCACATGAGCGTGCTCCCCAAAAACCCGATCTCCCCTCTCCCGTACAGGATCACGAAAGGCGGGGTTCGGAGGACTGATGTTTCTTCTCGCGGTGCACGCCGGAAGGAGGGCTGGAGAAGAATTGCATGGTGGCGCTAAGATTTGGAACGGTGCGAAACCATATGATACAACGGCGGCTAGGGTAGAGCATGTCAGGTCGGTCGTGCGAGTATAATAGTAGGCATTTGGCCCCCAAACCCCATGTCCAAGTTAATAATAGCCCCACCAAGGTTTGTCTCAAAAAAATGGAGTAATTAAGGCATCCATTAGTCCGTTTAGTATAAATACTATATCATTAATAATGGCCCCACCTTTTGTCTCACAAAGTATGTTGAGTACAACCGCTAGACGCCATAATCCGCTTTCTTCTCTCTCTCTTCTCTCTCCTTCAACTAAGCACAAATACTATATTTAAATCCTTATAGCCCGCTTATGTCATGTAATTGTAGTACTTGCTCTAAAGTTACTCTCCACTGTAGTCTGAAATGTCAAGGCAATGGGCGGTGCCCTCGGTCGGCGTGCCGCTTCAATGGCGGAAGCAGTGAGAGGTCGCGTCGCCCTAACTTGCCATCAATGTGGAGCGGCGGGCTCAGCTGGCACCAGGAGGGAAGCGTGCACGGGAGGGGGGATGGGTTTTTGTTGAGCCAAGAAGGTGAGAAGCCAACTTGGGATCGGTCCGGCGGGGAAATATCATGTGCTCCCATACTCTGCATATGACACTAGTCTATGTTACTACTCCCTCCTTTCCGGTTTATAGCGATGTTTAGAGTAATATAGTAATATATTACAGTATAAGTTACTCCCAACTATGACCACCCTTGGCCTCTCCTAGTGCTCCACCATGTATAGCTGCTAAGCCTGCCACGTAGGCATAAAATATGATGTGGCACCAATAAATTAAGCACCTATGCATTGAAGACTTGAGTTACTAAGCCATTTAATGCACTTAGCACCTCATCTAAGCACATCTAAGCACTTACTAGCACCCCCTTGACCGTGGACCTTGACGGTGTACGTCACCTTGTGTCTCATAATTTTCCTCATCATCATCTGAGTCCTACAAGAGCTCACCTACATCATCATTAGCATGCAGCCGCCTTGATAGACAACGTGCGCAGAAGGAGTAGACGTGACTGGGGACGCACCGCGTCGTGGGCACACGTGCTCGTGTGCGTGCAATGTGCATGTTTTTCCATCGGTGTTAGCTCTAAGGCCGAGGCTGCGGTCGTCTTCGTCTCCGACTAGTCATTGAGCAACGACGGCAAAGAGGTGCTGTAAGAGATGCGTAGGCGCCATTGCGTGCGAGCTTCACCATAGCACGACGAACCAGACGTCGCCGCAGATGGCGCACGCCTCCATGCAGCCGAGTCTGTGTGCCCATGCATGTGTTATTCACGTGCATTCTGCGGCCGAGCGTGTGTGCATGCATGTGTTGTGTACATGCGTTGTGTGCTCCATGCTGTGCGCGTATGTGCATGCGTTGGATCGGATGGAGTTAGTGTGTTTGCTTGTGTACATGCGTGGCTGCATGCGTCTTGTACATGCGTGGCTTGTTGCGTGGTTTGTCGGGGGTTGGGTGCGACATATGCCAACGGGTGGCTTATCATGGTGGGGGCGAGTAGAACGTCACGTGCTCGGAAACGGATGAGGCGAAGACATGCACGCCGGCTAATCTTACCCAGCTTCGGGCTCTCCGAGAGATAACACCCCATCGCTGCTCATGGGTCTCCGATGATCACTATGGGGTGATAGTACAATGGTGCTCCTTGAGCTATGTGGAGGCAAGAAGGAGCAAGGCTAGCTCTTTCCTCTTGCTATATGTCTAAACCTATCTGTGTCAACCTTTGTATGGGTGCCCTGGGGTTTATATAGGCTCACCCCGAGGGTACAATGGTAATCCGACCAGGCGTGGACCCCACCGCCGGGCCTCTTGTAGCCGCCCTCCCTCAGAAGCTGGGCCCACGACCGGCAGGCCTCATGGACAGCAGAACACTGCAGCGCCCCGATGACGATGCTCGGTCATGGGGTCGTGGGAGCAGCCACCGCCTGTCAGTGATCACCGCCGCCACCCCCGTCCAATCTGGTTTATGGCTTTAGGGGCCCCGCCGAGAGGCGGCCGACTGGGAGGCCGACTCAGAGGGCCGCCTCTCGACTCTCCGCCGCCTTCTTCTATCTCATCGACAGGGGGCCCGCGATCTCCGGGCCAGACAGCTGTTGTTGCCGCAGACAAAGGCCTTGTGCATCGTTGTTGAGAAACAGGAGGCATGGCACGGCCGCGCCCACCGGAGATCTCCAGTGACGCTGCTCATCAGAGCCATGCCTTCTTCCCGGGTCCGAGGGGACAGCCACGATGGGCTGTACCTCGATCGGTCTTCGTGAAGGTCGCAGCCGACTCTCACAGCCGCCCTCGAGAGGCTGCAAGCCCGAGTCGGCTTGTTCCAGAGTCGCCGCCTCCGGACTCTCGCTTCTTCAGAGGTCGCCACCGGTCTCGCCTTCGAAGATCGCCTCACTGACTCGGCCTTCCCAAGGTCGCCACCGAGTCGGCTCAAGGTCGCCTCACTGGGACTCGGCCGAGGCGCGCCTGATGTCTTGAAAGATCTTGGGTCCCGGTCAGCCTACCCATGGCCCACATCTCGGCAAGAGTCCTCGAGCCGGGCGGTCGCGGCGGCGCCACAGGGCTTCGTAGTTTCAGATCATGTGCCGACTCGAGATTCGCCGTTGCTTTTTCGCCGCCGCCGAGTCGGCTCGCCCATGAGGGGCCGCCACTGCAAGTCGTGGCGGAAACCGGAGGCGACGGCTACGCTTCCCTGCCATCTATGAGACGGTCTTATCGCGGACGCCACGTGGAGGCGATAGCCTGCTGCTCACGCTGCTGCGACGGACGGGCCGCCAGGGTTCGCTGTTATCGCTACTGCTGCCCCGAGCGGATCCGCTGCGCCGAGGGCGGCATCTCACGCCGTTATCATGGGCAGAACTTCGGGGGTTTAATCGCGGTGTCGGGTCGGGCGCAAGCGATCCCCACGCCGCCTCGGCTTCAGCCACGGGCTATAATAGGTCGAGGGGAGCGGCGGCATAGCACGCCGCACTCTCCCCGCCTTCTTGCCTTTCTTCTTCGCCTCGCCGCCGCTTTCTTCGCCGACGATGAGTTCTTCCTTCGCCCTGCCTCCCGCCTCGCCCGGCGAGTGGTATGGCTCTGACGTGATGCGGAGGACATCGAGTTCCTTCGCTGACCCGCCGCCCCCGAAAGCGGATTTGCGTAGGCTCGCCCTGGCGCCAAGCGGAGAAATCCGCCGCGCCGAGGCAAAGGAAGCGGTCATCTTCCGCCAGATCTCATGCGCTGGATGGGGCTCCCGCGAAGGGTTCCTCCGCTGCCTCGAGCTGTACAACTTGCAGCCGCACCACCACCCCCAACGCGGTGGTGTTCTCTCCGCCGCCACCCCTTCGGCGAGGGCTACATCGCGCTTCTCCCCACCTCGAGCTGTGGGGAGTTCTTCTTCGGCTCAGACTCAGTTGCCGCAGACGCCGGCCAGGCGGCACGCTCATCGCACACGGCGCACGACGGCCGACAACCCCTTTCCGCACATCCCGCCGGTGAAGTCGGTGAAGATGTGGCGAAGACGATTTACGGAAGAACGCCGCCACCGACGGGATCGGGTCAACTCGCCGCTTCTTCGACCCTCGAGCCGCTGACCGGCCGCGGCTAGCTGGTCCCATCGGTCGGTCGCCTCACCTCCGGAGTCGGGCGCCGTGGCTCGCCCGAGTCATGACGTAGTCGGAGGGGCTCATCGCCCGATCTCCTGCCGCTTTCGTGGCGCTACCGGTACTTCCGCCTAAGGTCCGCCCCACTCATCTGCCGATGAGCGGCCAAGCACGACCCCAGCCGGTTGTGCAACAAGGACATGCCATGAGAAGTGGCGTAACATGGTGAACCTCATCGCCCATCGCAAGTTCACCGACGAGTGGCAGCTCGCAAGGAGCCGTGACCGCGCGCCGACAACCTCCGCCAGCGGTAAGTTTTTCCGTCTGCATTTCGATCTTGCTTGTATCCGACCAGCTCGATCTTGTTGATATTCTCGAGCAGAACCTCTCACGGCGCCTGCAGCCGGGCGCCACGAGAGTCAGCGGAGTACGCCCCCGATCAGCGAGGTCGGGCGACGCCGACGACCCCGACTTGGGAGCCGGGCGCTGAGGCCGACGCCAAGGCGGCGGAGAGGAGGTAGACGGTGGCTCAGACCGGGCGGCACCTTCGCCGACCGCCCGAGGATGACATCGACGCGAAGTCATCCCGCCGCTAACCGAGAGCCGCCCCTCCGACCAGGCCGGGCAGAAGAGGCGTTCTCCGGGCCGAAGCGCCGGGCGGCAGGTCGAAGAAGCCTGGGGAACCGCCACCACTGCCGGGAAGAGGCGGCCGAAGCCAACCGCTCCTGAAGGAAGTGAAGAGGCCGCTTGTTTCTTCAGAAGTCCTCACTTTTTGTTTCTTTTTCTGATTTAGCTTGAATTGCTCCGACCTTCCCCTTTCTTCTCCAAATACTCTCTCCCTTGAGAGAGTCGCCGCCGCCTCCATCATGGGTCGGGGCGACGCCTCCAACACGCGGGCGGATTGATCCCGCCACGACCTCCGAGAGGCGACGGCGCTGAATGCGCAGTGAAGCGCCAGGAGGAGGAGGCCGAGCGCTGGAGAGGGCGCAGCCGAGAAGGCGTCGCCAACGCCAGCAGCATCTCGGATGAAGTTGCACAAGGCCAAGGGCGGCAAAACGGGATGCCGAGGCGGTTGTCTCGCTGCGCGGGCGATGTTTCGCCCTTCCGCTGCCGCTGGCCGCCACCGCCTCGAATTCACGGGCATACCGGGAGGTCGGCACCGCCAACCTTCTCGCAGAGGAAGGTTGACGACGCTCGACACCGCGCGCCGCCGCCACCTCCGCCGCCCGCTTTCGAGGTCAAGACGGTAAGGAGCCGGGGATCCGCAGATCCGGCCGATCGCGGACGACGCCGATGCGCAGCTGCTCCTCCAGTGGCCGAGCCGACACGCCGCCGTCGAGAGGATTATCTCAAGCCATGAAGCTCGAGACCGACGCCGCCAAGATGGCGAATCTCGACGCCGAGGTTTCCATGCCGCGCCCACCGGCTGGGTGCGCTGGCGGCAACGCCCGCCGAACCAGCGCTTCGACGCTCAGTCTGTTATGTAAGGAAGGCGGCCTTCCAACTCTACACCAGACGATCCGCCATGCGGCCTCCGTCCGGCACGCTTTTGTTTTTCCTTTTTCGCTCTTCTTGTGTTTATCTCGTAAGGCAACACACCCATCGGGTGTAGTCCCCGAGCTCGAACTCCTTCTAGCGAAGCCCAAAGGCTGACTCACTTGGCCGCCTTGCAGGAGTATCACAACCTTCAAGGCTACCGCCTTCAACCGCAATGTTGAAGAGCTGAGAGCGGATCACCGATCCGGCGGAGAGTCGAGGTGAGCGGATTCTTCCTTCTTCGCGGGCGCACAAGCGCACTACATGGTTGTAGTCCTCGAGATTCGACGATCACGAGCAGCCGGGCCGGATCTTCCGCGATTTTCCTTCTTTCTTCTCCGCTGGGCGCGGCGCTACCCATGGGCTGTAGTCCTCGAGATTCAGTGCCGATCGGCCGAGCAGGCCGGGCCAGATCTCCCGGCGACCTTCCTTGCCGACGATGTTTTATCGTTTTGGGCTTCAGACGCCAATGCCGCTTCTTCAAGGGCAGCTAGATGAGGCCAATGCCGCCTGTCGCGCCAAGGAGGAGGAGGCGACAAGTTTCGCCCAAGAGCGACCTTTCTCGCGACGCAGCTGGCCGAAAGGTATGATTCGCTTCGAAAGCGCAGAGGACGCCAAGTCGCTGGAGGAGGCTCTCCAGCTGTTCGCGGCGGAGCGCGCCTACCGACCGACCGCGAGGCGGCGTCGACTCCCGCCATCACGCGCTCGAGGACATCGCCGATGGTAACTTCGCTTCATCTTTGGTCCTTCGACTCGTGGTCGAACTGCCTTTCGGGTTTTTCCGACTGCTTTTTTCTTGTCTTTGCGTACTTCTTCCCCGCCACTCGCAGGCCGCCCCTCCGCTATCGAGGCGGATCGGGAGGAGCGGAGGGCGAAGGCGGCGATCACGCCAATGCCCCCGAACCGCTGACGCAGCAGATCTTGAGAATCGGGGCTCGCCACCCTCGCCACCGCTTGATGCGCCGCCTTCAACGCGCTGGCGCGCCAAGTCGCTTCGCCTCAGGGCTCGAGTGCCGGCCAGACCGCCACGGGACGGCCGACCGGGCCGAGGTCGCCACGGCCGCCTGGCATGGAGGGGCTCGCCCGCCCGGAGCACGCCGGCCCCGAGTTCACAAAGGGTGGTACTGGCTGACCTCGACCGCCTGGCTGCTCCGCCAGAGGCCCAGCCGAGTTGGGAGCCGTGAAGGCGCCTTGTCGAAGGCCAAGGCGGCCATCGCCGAGTACACTGGACACCAAAGATCTTTGTGCTCGAGCTGGCCAGCCGACGGCGAGGAGGTTCCGCCTGAGTGGTTCGGGATGCACCCAGAGTACGAGGAGGACTCATGGGAGGTAATCGGCCCAAAGACCGAGGGGGAGGGCGAGCTGGAGGATTTGAGGCGAGGAGGAGGAGGCGCCACACGGGCAGCGGCCAGCCTCACTGATCGCGGCCTCCAAAGAACGAGCCTCGAAGGACCAGCGACTGTCACTGAAGGCGACTGGCCGAGACCGCCCCCGGGATCGCCCTGACAAGCCGGACGCCAGCTGCTGCCTGCCCCTCCGGCCTCCGGAGGTCCGCCTCTAGAGTGCATCGCTTTTTTTTTCTTTTTGTTCTTAGAAAACTTGTCATTATGAAACAATTCCACCATGGGTGTATTCGCCAAGGGCCTTATTGTAAATATTTATCAAATTTCCGCCTTTCCTTGCTTTGGCTCTTTAGACTTTTTCCTTTGCCGCTTTTCATTTGGTTGTCGTTTGCCGATCAAGGCACCGCTCATGGATCGTCATTGGGTCAAGCGCCACCTACTTTAGGAGGCAAGTACTTAGTCGCTTAGAGTGCCGCAAGAATTTGGCTGGAAATCGGTCGCCTTAATAAGGGTTGAAACTATGAGCCGATCGCTGCGTGAGTCGGCTGAGGGGGAACTGGAGCCGGGCTTGTGCTATGTAGCTCTTAAGTCCTTAGTCTGTCATGTGTGCGCCGCTTTTTTCGGCCTCCCACTTATCGACAGGCTCATGAGCTGGGTCAGAGGAGACGCTGAGAGCGCAGACATTACTTGTCTGACTGTGGAGCATTTCATAGCACAGGCGGCGTAGTCCCTCGTGCCGATTAGTCGAACCTCGCTGCACAAGATGATAAAAAGGAGAATGCATTTTGGACGCGATCCATATCATATGTAATCAAAAGGCAGTCCCCGAGCTCGCCCTTCGGGGCCTAAGGTCTTAGTACTTAATACAAAAAGGGGTAGCGGATACATATCAATGATCAATCAGTAAAATCTTCAAGAAGATTTATGCTCCACGGGCGCCTGCTTTTGCTCGAGTCGTCCCTCCTTATGTGCTCGAGGCTTCGAAAGGCCGATCAAGTAGTAGGCATCGCTCCCTCAGCACCTTTGCTGATGATGAAGGACCTTCCCAAGGCGCCGACACTCTTGTGCTGGCCGGTTGTTCTTCGATCAGCCGGACCACAAGGTCGCCTCTTGAATGATCTTGGCTTCGACTTTAAGTATAGTAGTATCGCCGCAGACTCATCGCCGGTAGATGCCGGACCGGCCGAGTGCCAACAGCCGCCTTCTTCCAGCCAGGGTCGACGCCGCCTTGGCGCGCTTCTTCGCCTCCTCTTCGTGTTCATAGAGACTCGCGGAGAGTCGAATTGTATATCCGCCGATGACGGCCGCACCGTAGACGAGGAAGAATGGCGGAAGTTTGGTTGATCTGCTCGTGGTCGCGCAGACTCCAGAGGACGGCAGCAGCTCTTCCACCCAACAACCGGCAGAGCGCCGAGTGGTTCGACCAATCGAGGCTTGATGCCGACAGATGAGGTCGTTGGTCCGCTCCACCCGCCGCTTGATCGCGAATGGCAACGGACGCTAGGTCCGGCCGGATGCCCTGCACACACGCAGAACGAGCTAAGGCGCTTTCGCGTAAATTGGTGCCATTGTTCAGATGATGCTATGCGGTATGCCATACCGCGACCGTGATGTCGGCAATGAAGGTCACCGCTGTGGGTCCATTTAATTTCTTGATGGGCTTTGCTTCTACCCACTTGGTGAACTTGTCCATCGTGAACGAGCAATGAGTCGTGCCACCCCGGCCGCCTTTGAAAGGTCCCACCATGTCCAAGCCCCAAACTGCTAAGGGCCAGCGATGGGGATTGTCTCGCGCAGGTTTACCAAGGGGCTTGGATCGAACACCGCACCCCTTGCACTTCTTGACTAGTTCTTTAGCTTCTTCCAGGCCGGCCAAAAGAAGTTGCGTTTAAAGGCTTTGGCCACTTAGCGCCGAGGCCGCATGGTGACCACACTCGCTCGATGGATGTCTTTGAGGATCGCCTGCCTTGTTTCGATTTCCACGCAGCACCGGTGGACACCAAGGACGCCTGGCCCGACTAACTCTCCGCTGACTATGGTGTAGGGCTGCCGCCGGCGTACTACTTGCCGAGCTGAGAGTCTCATCTCAGCAGCAACCTTGTCGACTAGGAACTTGAGGATGGTCTCGCCCATGAAGGTGCTGCTATCTTCAATTGCCACCACAAATGATTTGGACAAGGGCGGCTGGGCTGGGAGGCGGCGGGTTGGATTCACCGCCGCTTGCTGAATTGAGGGGATCTTTCGTCGATCATGCGCAGCTCCTGAGCGGGCCGGGCGAGCCCCTCGGCCGATCTGGCGCAGTCCCCGGCCGACCGGGCGAATTCTCCTGGCCGACTGGGGCTTTTTGAGGTCGCTTGTCGGGTCTTGAGTCGGATCCGACTATTTCGGGGAGCCGCACAAAATGGAGCTCTGACGTGAAGGCTTGATAGACGGCTTGAGGAGGCGTCAAGGGCGACGCTGAAGGTATTGCTCAAGCAGTGGAGCCGACTCGCCAATGCATCCGCTTGATCGTTGTCGCTCTTGGGACGTGGAGGAATTCACATCCTTCAAAATATCCGCCGAGCTGCTGCACCAAGAAGCTGTGAGCTTGCCATGTTTGCGCCCTTGGCGCCCCAATACGGATGACTATCGCACCACTAAGTCGGAGTCGCCATAGCTCAGATCCGCGAATGCCGAGTTCCTTGGCAAGCCGGAGCCCGTGGACGAGCGCCTCATATTCGGCGACAGTTGTTGGAGGCGGCAAAGTGGATTTGCAAAGACGATTTGAGCTTGTCGCCTTGGGGAGGTGGAGGACGACGCCGCCCGAGGCCGGAGCGCATCTTGAGCCATCGGCGCGCCAATGAGTAGAGTCAGCGCAAGCGGCAAGTATTGAGTCTCGCCACGACGAGGAAGTCGGCCAAATAATGCCACTTGATGGCGGTGCGAGGTTGGTAGTAGATGGTAGGGAGCCGATCGATAGCCCACTTGGCCACTCTCACGGGAAGTATCTCGACTTCCGATGATCTCTCATGAAAAGTGGGTGCACTCACTACAGTGATAGGATGCTCTTGAAAATAGGGCTTCAGCTTCTTGGCGGCAAAGTGCACGCCAGAGCACATCTTCCGGTAGTGAGGGTAGTTCGCTGGAGGTCGACAAGACTGCTTAGGTAATATAATCGTCTTCGACTGGGCGCGCTGCCTTCCTCCTTTGCGCCGAAAGTACAATAACTCAGACTACCCTACCCGTTGGTGGCAGCGATGTACAAGAGCATGGGCTCTTGGGAGCCGGAGCCGCCAACACAGGGGGAGTCGCCAAAGATTTTCTTCGCTTGAGAATGCTTCATCCGCCTTGTGGCTCCACTAAAAAGTAGTCTTCTTCATCGCTTGATACAATGGCGTAGCCGCACCACCTACCGATGAATCAGCCTTATGGAAGCCAAGCAGCCGTGAACTTCAAGACATCCAACAAATGGCTGGGTACCTCCATCCTCTCAATGGCCTTGCTCTTCGCTGTGGTTGCACTCTATGCCGCTGCTCTCGAGACCAAAACCAAGGAGCTGGCCGGCTGGGACCAACACGCATTTCTCTCGGGTTGAGCTTGATCCGAATCGGCGCAGATTCTCAAAGGTCTCTTTAAGATCCTCTAGCAGCAGCCCCACGCCTCCGCCTTTACTACCACATCATCCACATAAACATGGGCATTCCCCGCCGAGCTGCTTGAGGAGGTATTTCGCATGCAACGCCGAAAAGGTGGCGCCGCATTCCTCGCCGAACGCCATCGCTGCAGCGTATGCTCCAAACGGCGTGATGAATGCGGTCTTCACCCGTCTCACTGATTCGCTTTGATCCGGTGATACCCGAGTATGCATCCAAGAAGCTCAACAGCTTCAAGATCCTACCGTGGAGAGTCTATCACCGATCAATCCTTGGTAGAGCAAACGGGTCCTTCTGGGTAGGCTTTGTCTGAGGCTGGTGTAGTCGATGCACATCCGCCATCGCTTGTTCTTCTTCAAAGACTAGTACAGGTTAGCCAACCATTCCTAAAAACACCTCCATGATGAAGCCGCTGCCAGAGCCGGGCTATCTCTTCTCCTACTACTCTTCTTTTCTTCCGACAGCGCGCAAGGGCTGCCCGACGGCTTCACATCCGGCCCGACATGTAACTTGTGCTCGCTGAACCTGGCGCAGACACTGCATGTCCTTGGGGACCACGCTAAGATGTCCCGATTCACACGGAGGAAATCGACGAAATCGCTTTTTCCTATTTGTCACAAGGCCAAGGCTCATGACAACAGACTCTCTCAGGTGCTCCGTGGTCCAAGGTTATCTTCTTGGTTTCTTTAGTCGGCTTAAATGATCCTTCCATTCCGACTTTTTGGGGTCGGGCGACATCTCCGCCGCTTCCCAGCCATCGCCACGACGCGATCAGGAGCCGCTTCGTCCGCGATCACCAAAGACTCGCCACCGACCGCTTCCTAAAGACAAAGGACGACTTCTTGTAGTCGCGGCAATACCAGATCCCCTTGAAGTCTGGGATCTTCATCTTGAGGTAGGCGAGTGGGGAACCGACATGAATTTGGCTGTGCAGGCCGCCTAGCAATACAAGTGGTACTGGCTCTCCAAATCCACCACTCGAACCAGATCGGGTTTCGGCGGAAGTGATCTTTGTCTCCAAGAGGACGCCCATCGATCTTGCCAATCGGGCGAACAGAGAGGCCGGGCACGATTCCATGGAACACTGCGGCGGCCTGCTCGCAGCTGCCTCCGCTCGATTCCGAAGCTTTCTCCATGGTATCCTTGTGCAGATGTTTATGCGCCGCCTCCGCCTTATCAGACCGCGAGAAACGGGCGCCCGCTTGTCGGGCCAAGGTTGCTCCGAGAACTGGCGCGTAAGAGCTCGGACCGCAGATCACCTCCGGGTGATCTGCCCGACCTACAGCTGGATAGGCTTTTGACCAATGGCATGAACTCGGGGGCTTCTGCCATCGCTGACTTTTGACGCCACACCGGCGCCAAGGCGCCGATCATCCGCCAGACCGTGAACACCACGTATGCTCCATGCTTCCTGAACTCGTCTTGACCAAGGCTGACGGGCCGAGCCACTCGCTGCGGAGGCGGGCGGAGGCGGTGCGCCCCAGAAGGCGGCGGAGGGCCGAGGCCGCCTCCCTTGGCGATCCCGACGAGCTGCAGGCACTTTCTGTGGTGTGGTTCGACGGGCGCCATGCTGAAAGTGAAACTTGCAAGGACCATCCAGAGTCTGCCATAAGAGAAAGCCGCAACCAATTGGACTTCCGCCTCGCTTGGCCGGGAGGCTGCCCTCCGGCTGCTAATCTTTCATCAAGCTGCTACTCACCGTTGGAAGTCGGGGGGCTTTGGCGCTTGTTGTCGTTTCGTTGTCGGGCGCCGGTCACGCCTCCACCGCGCCCCGGGAGCCTGGGAGTCACCTTGCCACCAAGGCTGACTTGGATCTCCGCTTCATAGAGGAGTCGGCTGGATGCACTTTGTCCCATGATCGCCAGTTCGTCGAGGGTTTGGCTCTGCCGCAGAGGAGCTTGTGCTTGAGGAGGGTGCCCTCTCACCCTACTGCGTAAAGTACTCTATGGCCTGCACCTCGCGGCACGCCTCAGGAGTTTCGAGCTCGCCCCAGCTGTGGAGATAGTCGCGCCGATTCTCGGGCCTTGCACGCACAAGGAGAGCCGGCGCGCTTGGGAGGTCGCTTGTACGCGGCCGGGTGAAGTTGCGAATGAAGGCTTCGTGAAGTCGACCCAGCTGTTGATGCTGCGGGCTTCAAGCTATTCAGCCACGCCCGCCGTGCCTCGGAGCATGAGGGGAACGATTTCACGGCGACCGCTTGTTGGCTGGGCGATATTGACGGCCAGGAGTAGTCTATCCGGCTAATCCTCCCGCTTCACCGAGCCGGTGTACTTGGGCGATCTCGAGGGAGCGTGAACCTTTGGGGAAGGGCTCGCTCGATGCGCGGGCCCGGCAAGGCGGACCCATTGCCTTCTTCTTCTAACGCCAGGATCCGTGGAGTCGGCCGATCCGGTGGCGGCATCGTTTTTCGACTTCTCTCGCGATCAAGGCGATCTCCGAGAGTCGGATGCCTAACAGCGGCGGAGAGACTCCGCCGTTTTTCGGGCGGGGAGGTAATAATCATCTCGCCGCTTCCATCGCTTCCGGGCGATTTCGATCTTGTCGCAGCCGATGGAGATGCGAAGTCCCCGTGGGTTTGCAGCCGCCTTCTCTTCCTCCCGCGGATTAAGCTACGGCGTCCGGAGGTCGCGCTTTGATCTCAGCGAGGGTAGGTCGTTATTCTTCTGTTGTTGCGCAAGCGCGCCGCCGCCGCATTCTCGCGCAGAACCGCTGCTTGAGGAGCTGCCTGACTCGCCCACATCACACGGCGCCTTTCACCGCCGAGGTTCTCGGCTTCTTTCGCCGCCGCTACGGCGCGGGATGTTCTCCGCAGGGTGGCGTACACGGGCGCCGCCTTTAACAGATCGGCGATGGTCGCCAAGGCCTTCGACCACGCCGAGACGGCTCGCCTGGGCCGGAGCCGGGCTGAATCACCACGTCGCTGTCCATCTCGCTGATATGCTTCGACAAGCCGCCTCATGCTTGCCAACTTCTTGGCGCTTTCAATGAGCTGAAGGCGGCGCTTCCAAGATCTTCAAGGTCTGCTGCCCTTTCTAGGAGGGGCGACAGTGTCCCAGGTCAGCAGCGCGGGTGCTTGGCGTTGACCGAGTGCTCGCTGCGATCGACGACGCAGCACTCTCGGACGGGCTGCCTGCCGCTCTCCTCGCACGGAAGCTGCTCGTCAGAAACCACCACATTGGTGGGGAAGTTATCATGTTTATACGGCGCCGGAGTCGCACCAAGCATCGGGTTGAGGAGTTTTACGGACTCCAAGTCCACGGCGGGCTTGTTTGCCGACTTGAGTTGGTCGAGGAGGCCCGCGAGAAGGTTCTCTGTTCCCGCGCCAAGCTTCGCACGGTTGCGTTGGAGAGGCGCTGGCCACCGATGAGTTCGGCGAGGCTGCTGCTGCAAGCAGGGGTGCTTCGCTGCCAAGACAACAAGGCCGATGCAGACTCCATCCGGCGAAGCCGCCGGTCTGGCGCCTGGAGGAAGAGGGTTCCCGCCCGCACTGATCTCCTGGACGACGGTGCACCTGCCCCACGGTGGGCGCCAAATGTTGGGGGTTGGTGCACATATGCCAACGGGTGGCTTATCATGGTGGGGGCGCGTAGAACGTCACTGCGCTCGGAAACGATGAGGCGAAGACATGCACGCCGGCTGATCTACCCAGCTTCGGCTCTCCGAGGAGATAACACTCCCTCATCGCCGCCTCAAGGGTCTCCGTGATGATCACTATGGGGTGATAGTACAATGGTGCTCCTTGAGCTGTGTGGGAGGCGGTGAAGGAGCAAGGCTAGTTTCTTCCCTCTTGCTATATGTCTAAACCTATCCAGGTTTAACCCTTTGTATGGGTGCCCTGGGTTTATATAGGCTTCACCCTCCGAGGGTACAATGGTAATCCGATCAAGGCGGGCCTCCACCGCCGGGCCTCTTGGTACCTGCCCTCCCCAGAAGCCTGGGCCCACTGATCAAGGGGGCCTCATGGACAAAGTAACACTGCAGCGCCTCCCGATGACGCAGCTTCTGGCCATGGGTCGTGGGAGCAAGGCTCCACTGTCAGTGATCACTGCCGCCACCTCGGTCCAATCTGTTTATGGTCAGGGGCTCCTCGCCGAGAGGCGGCCGACTGGGAGGCCGACCGAGGGGCCGCCTTCTGACTCTCCCATTGCCTTGTTCTATCTCATCGACAGGGGGCCCGGGCGATCTCGGTCAGACACACACAGTCAGGCACAAGTGCCTTGTGCACTGGGTCGAGGTCAAGGGAGGCATGGCAACAAGGCGCCACCGAGATCTCCCGTGACGCTGCTCATCAGAGCCATGCCTTCTTCCCTTGGGTCCGAGGGGACAGCCACGATGGGGCTGTACTCGTGATCGGCTCTTCGTGAAAGGTCGCAGGCCGACTCTCAGCCGTCCTCGAGAGGTCGCAAGCCCGAGTCGGGTTTGTTCCAGAGTCGCTGCCTCCTGACTCTACTTCAGAGGTCCTCACTGGGTCTCTACTCGAAGATCGCTGGCTGGGACTCGGCCTTCCCGGGTCGCCACCGGGAGTCGGCTCTTCAAGGTCGCTCATTGACTCTTACTGAGGCGCCAAGGCTGCCTGCCATGTCTTGAAAGATCTTGGGTCCTGGGTCACCTACCCATGGCCCATTACTCCCTGACATGGTTATCAATAGAACTACTCCCTCCGCTTCCTAAATATAAGTCTTTCTAGCCATTTCAATAGACTACAACATACGGATGTATGTAGACATATTTTAGAGTGTAGATTCACCATTTTGTTTCAGATGTAGTCCCTTATTGAAATCTCTAAAAACTTATATTTGGGAATGGAGGAGTATAAAACATCTTCAACTTAGCATCCCTGATGTACTGCTTCTAGTGGTTAGCTAAGAGTGCATGTTCTTTATTTGTTTATAGGTGGGCATGCAAAAAACAAGGAAAACGCTGCAAGGTTCCTTGCAGATTTATCAACTGCGGAGGTTCCTTTGTTCTTCTCTACGCCGGAATCTATGCTCTTCAACTTTTTTTTTTTTACGTGAGCTTTGTTCATCCTTTTCCCAACACACGAGACATCTAGCATCAAGGTGCATGTGTTATGCAAGAAAATGGAGATAATCGTAAAAGCAAGGTAAGTGAGTCATGCACTTCGATGGCACCCCCACAAGAATATTTTTTCTCCTCGATGGCACGTGAATAGTGCACGAACTCAACGACGTGAGCACGGATGGTAGCAATGACATGGTCAGCCCTTTTTGGAGAGAGTACATACTAAATAACTTTTGATGTGTCCCACAACTCAAGAATCAACGAGAAGCTTGATTACGCTTTCTCCTCACCTATGCATATGCGCATGGCTCGCAGCATGAGGAGAAACTTTTGCTTAAGCGGTGGACGGCAAGCAGTTCATTTGGTGTCGATTGCCAAAAGTACTACTATAGAACCATCAACTTCCTAAGAGGCGAAGAGCTGCGCAAGGTCACCTACTAACCTTAGGCTAGGCATAGTGGGAGTAACATAAGTAGGGGTACTTTTTTTATTCTAGAAACAACCACACGCCAATATCGAGGTGTCAAGTTACGTGAGAACAAATTTCCCGGAGTCCATGCTCAGCCCTCCTCTATCTCTCTTCTCAGCTAGCCAACAACACACGGAGCCCATCATCCTGCTTGCTCACATGCAGTCCCACATGCTCGGTGAAAACGCAAGAGGACCTGACTCTAACTCGCACATCTTTGACCTCGACGTGTCGGGTGATGAAAACAAATCCAATAAAGATCTTTTGGTGGACGCTTTTGGAGTTACTCAAGAGTAGTAAGACTCTATATACAGTTTAACCTAAGATGCACATCACGTCACGAAAAATAACAGGATGTGTGGGTGGTTAGAGGGATGATTCAAGGCAAGACACAACCACCACTGGAGGAGGGAGCAGCAGTCCGTCCAAGCGCCTGGTTTGGGCGGCCGGAGCAGGAAGACCAGAGATTGAAGAAGCACGACGGCCGTTGATGGACATCCAACACCATCGCTGTCTGCTGACCAATTTCACAAAGCCTCATGCACACGCCAAATTTTTTTAGGACAGCGCCATCAGTAACCTAGTAGGCCCGTAAGTCACCTTTCAAATCTGTGGAAAACAACATACAACCCATTAGTCATTATTTTCACACCTTTACAGCCCATTTGCTAATTTAAGGATATTTGAAGCCCATATTCCTTTTATTAGCATTACTGCAGACTATATATTCTCGGGTACCTGCTAAAAAATTCAACGAAGTTTGCATATTTCGTGGGTCCCAACTCTTTAATCATGAAATTTTGAGTCACGTTAAAAATAATTTTCAAAAAATATCAAAATAAAATTCAAAAGACAATTCTCCGCAAAAAATGAATGAAATTTAGAATCTTAATTAGCAAATGCCTGCTCATTGCACTAACATGAAGATGCATTTGTATGAGTAGTTTATCTTGGGGAGAAAAGATGATATTTTAATGTAATTGCCAGCTGGTTTTGGTTTTTATAAGAGAGAGAGTAGAGAAATCCTCAAAAAAATGATATTTTAATGCAATTTCCTATTGTCTTTTGGTTTAAAAATTTACAACCCATTTCTTACAACTTATAGCCCATTTTCTCGGGAAGCCCATTTCTTACTACTTACATCCCTCCTCGCTTTTGAAGATTTGCACCAAAGAGGGCTGAGAAAAAGGTAGGCCTCGCTTTGGTATTCTCCAAAAAAGAACTGGCTAGCCAATTT